>JBBPBX010000729.1:41598-53364 GCA_038048925.1 Garcialebias charrua | reverse complement strand
GACCATCAGAAAACCAGACCTTTTAGAAGTCTATGACAAATTCTCTGAGGTTCAGGTCTTCTAGAGGTCTACAACAGACCCTCAGAGATCCAGATCTTCTAGAGTTCTGTTAAAGACCCTCTGAAGACCAGACCTTCTAGAGGTCTACAAAAAACCCTCAGAGGACCAGACCTTTTAGAGGTCTATGACAAACCCTCTGAGGTCCAGATCTTCTAGAGGTCTACAACAGACCATCAGAGATCCAGATCTTCGAGAGATCTACAACAGACCCTCAGAGGAGAAGATCTTCTAGAGGTCTACAACAGGCCCTCAGAGATCCAGATATTCTAGAGGTCTACAACGACAATCAGTGGACCAGAACTACTAGAGGTCTATGACAAACGCTCTGAGATCCAGATCTTCTAGAGGTCTAAAACAGACCATCAAAGATCCATACCTTCTAAAGGTCTACAACAGACCACCAGAGGACCAGACCATCAAGAGTTCTACAACAGACCCTCAGAGGACCAGACATTCAAGATGTCTATGACAGACCCTCAGAAGACCAAAACTTCTAAAAGTCTACAACAGATCCTCAGAGATCCATATCATCTAGAGATCTACAACAGATCCTCAGAGATCCAGACGTTCTAAAGGTCTACAACAGATCCACAGAGATCCAGACCTTCTAGAAGTCTACGAATAAAACCTCTGTGGTCCAGATCTTCCACAGGTCTGCAAAAGACGTTCAGAGATCTAGATCTTCAAGAGGCCATAAGAGGACCAGACCATCTAAATGTCTACAAGAGACCATCAGAGATCTGGATCTTCTAGAGGTCTACAAAAGACCCTCAGAGATCCAGATCTTCTAGAGATCTACAACAGACCCTCAGAGATCCAGATCTTCTAGAGGTGTACAACAGACCCTCAGAGATCCAGATCTTCTAGAGGTCTACAAAAGACACTCAGAGGAACCAAACTACTAGAGATCTATGACAAACACTCTGAGGTCCAGATCTTCTAGAGATCTACAACAGACCATCAGATATCCAGATCTTCTAGAGGTCTAAAACAGACCATCAAAGATCCAGAACTTCTAGAGGTCTACAACAGACCATCAGAGGGCCAGACCTTCAAGAGGTCTACAACAGACCCTCAGAAGACCAGACATTCGAGATGTCTACAACAAAACCTCAGAAGTCCAGACCTTCTAAAGGTCTACAACAGACCCTCAGAGATCCATATCTTCTAGAGATCTACAACAGATCCTCAGAGATAAAAACCTTCTAGAGGTCTACAACGGACCATCAGAAAACCAGACCTTCTAGAAGTCTACGACAGATCCTCTGAGGTTCAGACCATCTAGAGGTCTACAACAGACCCTCAGAGATCCAGATCTTCTAAAGGTCTTTTAAAGACCCTCTGAAGACCAGAACTTCTAGAGGTCTACAAAAGACCCTCAGAGGACCAGACCTTCTAGAGGTCTATGACAAACACTCTGAGGTCCAGATCTCCTAGAGGTCTATGAAAAACCCTCTGAGGTCCAGATCTTCAAGAGGTCTACAACAGACCATCAGTGATCCAGATCTTCGAGAGATCTACAACAGACCCTCAGAGATCCAGATCTTCTAGAGGTCTACAACAGACCCTCAGAGATCCAGATCTTCTAGAGGTCTACAAAGACCCTCAGAGATCCAGATCTTCTAGAGGTCTACAAAGACCCTCAGAGGACCAGACCTACTAGAGGTCTATGACAAACGCTCTGAGGTCCAGATCTTCTAGAGGTCTACAACAGCTCATCAGAGATCCAGATCTTCTAGAGGTCTACAACAGCCCATCAGATATCCAGCTCTTCAAGAGGTCTACAACAGACCCTCAGAGATTCAGATCTTCTAGAGATCTACAACAGACCCTCAGAGGAGATGATATTCTAGAGGTCTACAACAGACCCTCAGAGATCAAGATCTTCTAGAGGTTGACAAAGACCCTTAGAGGACCAGAACTACTAGAGGTCTATGACAAACGCTCTGAGGTCCAGATCTTCTAGAGATCTACAACAGACCATCAGAGATCCAGGTCTTCTAGAGGTCTAAAACAGACCATCAAAGATCCAGACCTTCTAGAGGTCTACAGCAGACCCTCAGAGGACCAGGCATTCAAGATGTCTATGACAGACCCTCAGAAGACCAAACCTTCTAAAGGTCTACAACAGATCCTCAGAGATCCATATCTAGAGATCTACAACAGATCCTCAGAGATCCAGACCTTCTAGAGGTCTACAAAAGACTCTCAGAAAACCAGACTTTCTAGAAGTCTACGGAAAAAAAACTCTGTGGTCCTGATCTTCCAGAGGTCTACAACACACGTTCAGAGATCTAGATCTTCTAGAGATCTTCAAGAGGACATAAGAGGACCAGGCATTCTAGAGGTCTACAAGAGACCATCAGAGATCCGGAACTTCTAGAGGTCTACAAAAGACACTCAGAGGACCAGAACTACTAGAGGTCTATGACAAACGCTCTGAGGTCCAGATCTTCTAGAGGTCTACAACAGACCATCAGAGGGCCAGACCTTCAAGAGGTCTACAACAGACCCTCAGAGGACCAGACATTTGAGATGTCTACAACAAACCCTCAGAAGTCCAGACCTTCTAAAGGTCTACAACAGACCTTCAGAGATCCATATCTTCTAGAGATCTACAACGGATCCTCAGAGATCCAGACCTTCTAGAGGTCTACAACGGACCATCAGAAAACCAGACCTTCTAGAAGTCTACGACAAACCCTCTGAGGTTCAGACCTTTCTGGACAAACAATTTTTCAAGCACTTTAGAAAACTGGGGGAGCACTGAGATCGGTCTATAATTGTCAAAACTATGTCTATCACCATTTTTAAATATTGGAATAACTTTTGCTAATTTCATTTTTTCTGGAAATATGCCACTCTGGACTGACAAATTACAAATATAAGTAAATGGTTTAATAATAAAGTCAATAGTTTTTTTTATAATCATCATATCAATTGATTCCATCACTATCAACAGATGTTTTAGTTTTGCTTTTCCTTACTATATTTAAAATTTCATGTTCACTTATATCTCCAAGAAACATCGACTGTGAAATTCTACTACCACCCTGCACACCCTGAATAGCATTTGTCTTAATGGAAGAAGCCAAACCTGGCCCTATATTTACAAAAAAGGAATTAAATTCATTCACCACTTTCTTTTTTTCAGTCAAGGTTGTTTCTCCCTTAAAAAACTGTTTTTCAAGACAATGGCCCTCATGCACGAACCGTTCGTACGCACAGATTTGTTCTTAAACTGTGCGTACGAGTGATTTAGGATCATTTGTGGCATTCAACAATGTTTTCGTATCCTACGATTTTTTTCAGATACGAACAAAATCTACGAGTGGTCCGGACCTGTCGTATATTTTAGGAGCGTCAGTCTGCTGTCATCCAGACAGAATTTCTCCACTAATAACTTCATATTTCGTTATTTAGAAAATATTTAGAGTTTAAAAAAGTCACGCACCACAATTGTTTTTGACAATAGGTTCTTTGAAGTCGAATTATAATTTTAAATGTAATAATGACTAACGGATTAAAGTATTTAAATTAAAATCAATTTGTTATCAATGCCGTTTTCTAACACTACAATATCAATATGAAGATCTCAAACTGAAACCAACTTAAATTATGAATTAATTTAAATTTAATTTGTCTCGGTAACGCAGACTTCGGTAACGTAGACTTTAGGTTGACCTCCTCCTGCCACAGTCATAGCTGTCAGATAGCTCAATGAGTAGGACGTTTCGTCGCAGTTCCGAACCTTATGGGTTCGAGTCCCACATGGGACAACGTTTTTTTTCTCCTTTTAATTCATTCCAGATTTAAAAAACACAAGAAAACTATTTACAATACAACAAGAAATGAAGCATAAAGTCTTTTTAATCTGGAATGAATAAATAATCTAAAGAAAGAAGGGAAAAAAATAGTCATACCTCGTGGGAATCGAACCCACGAAGTCTCGATAAGCGGTGCAATGCTTTACCCAGTGGGCCACCAGGACGCATGTATATTTTAAGGTCCACATTTCTTATAAACAAACATTCTTTGGCTTTAGTTGGTCATTTACTCCCATGAGTGACGCTGCTAATAAGGACAGATTTTCTTTTCTTGACCTCAGAGAGCAGAACTTCAATCTCCGCACCGGTAGAGTTCTTCTTTTTACTTTTCGCTGTCATTTTATGAACGAACACGTTTTGCCTCTGAGGCAGGAAACGTAGCCTTATATGGTGTTTTGAGGGGTGGGGATTATGTAAATAACCTCTCCGCGTGCACGCGCAGGTGAATAGAACAGGTGGGATTCATCATATTTGCGCAGCCATTTACACACTTTTCCTGAGGATAGAAGAGTTTGTTGAATCTGACGTGGCATGTTCGTACGAACGCTTCGTACGAACAAAAGTAGGAGAGATTTAGGATAAAAATACGAACATGTTCTTGCATGAGGCCCAATGAGTATAATTAGGTCTTACAATACTATTCAAAATGTTCCACGTTCTTTTCATATTGCCACTGCTCTCTCGAAACTTTAAATTGTAGTAATCTTTCTTAGCTTGTCTTAATAATGTTGTCAATTTGTTTTTATACGCCTTGTATTTCATCTCTTTAAGTTTAGTTGGAAATCTGACAAAATCTCTATATAACTTATTTTTCTTCTCACAAGATTTTAACAGTCCCTTGGTCATCCAGGGTTTTGCATTGACATTTTTATTTGTGACACTAGTATCGGGCAATTTTTGTCATATAATGATTTATAAACTTGCAAAAAAAATTAATATGCCACATTCACATCCTTCACATATACTCCACTCCAGTTTTCCTTTAACAGATCATTACAGAATTTCTTTATTGTTTCATCAGATCTGACTCTAACCTGCCTTATTTCATCAACTTTACTAGTTTTTTTAATTTTACTATCATGAACTATGAATATAGGTAAATGATCACTTATGTCACTTATTAGTACCCCACTGTAAATAACATTTCCAATTTCATTTGTAAAAAATATTATCAATTAATGTTGCAGTAGTGCTAGTGATTCTGGTAGGTTGAGTAATCACTGGATATAAACTTCTACTGGACATTGCATCAACAAAATCTGTGGTCATTTTGTAGAGGTCTACAACAGACCCTCAAAGATCCAGATCTTCTAGAGGTCTACAAAAGACCCTCAGAGGACCAGACCTTCTTGAGGTCTATGACAAACCCTTTGAGGTCCAGATCTTCTAGAGGTCTACAACAGACCATCAGAGATCCAGATATTCTAGAGGTCTACAACAGACCATCAGAGATACAGATATTTTAGAGGTCTACAAAAGACCATCAGAGATCCAGATCTTCTAGAGGTCTACAACAGACCATCAGAGAACTAGACCTTCTAGAGGTTTACAACAAAGCTTCTGAGGTCCAGATCTTCTAGAGGTCTACAACAGACCCTCAGAGATCCAGATATGCTAGAGGTCTACAACAGACCATCAGAGATCCAGATATTCTAGAGGTCTACAACAGACCATCAGAGATCCAGATATTCTAGAGGTCTACAACAGACCATCAGAGATCCAGATATTCTAGAGGTCTACAACAGACCATCAGAGATCCAGATATTCTAGAGGTCTACAAACAGACCATCAGAGATCCAGATATTCTAGAGGTCTACAACAGACCATCAGAGATCCAGATATTCTAGAGGTCTACAACAGACCATCAGAGATCCAGATATTCTAGAGGTCAACAACAGACCATCAGAGATCCAGACCTTCTAGAGGTCTACAACAGACCATCAGAGATCCAGATCTTCTAGAGGTCTACAACAGACCATCAGAGAACTAGACCTTCTAGAGGTTTACGACAAAGCTTCTGAGGTCCAGATCTTCTAGAGGTCTACAACAGACCCTCAGAGATCCAGATATGCTAGAGGTCTACAACAGACCATCAGAGATCCAGATATTCTAGAGGTCTACAACAGACCATCAGAGATCCAGATATTCTAGAGGTCTACAACAGACCATCAGAGATCCAGATATTCTAGAGGTCTACAACAGACCATCAGAGATCCAGATATTCTAGAGGTCTACAAACAGATCATCAGAGATCCAGATATTCTAGAGGTCTACAACAGACCATCAGAGATCCAGATATTCTAGAGGTCAACAACAGACCATCAGAGGACCAGACCTTCTAGAGGTCTACAACAGACCATCAGAGATCCAGATCTTCTAGAGGTCTACAACAGACCATCAGAGATCCAGATCTTCTAGGTCTACAACAGACCATCAGAGATCCAGATCTTCTAGAGGTCTACAACAGACCATAAGAGATCCAGATCTTCTAGAGGTCTACAACAGACCATCAGAGATCCAGATCTTCTAGAGGTCTACAAAAGACCATCAGATGGCCAGATCTTCTAGAGGTCTACAACAGACCCTCTGAGATCCAGATCTACAAGAGGTCTACAACAGACCCTCTGAGGTCCAGATCTTCTAGAGGTCTACAACAGACACTCAGAGATCCAGATCTTCTAAAGATCTACAACAGACCCTCAGAGATCCAGATCTTCTAGAAGTCTATGACAAACCCTCTGAGATCCAGATCTTCTAGAGGTCTACAACAGACCCTCAGAGATCCAGATCTTCTAGAGGTCTACAACAGACCCTCAGAGATCCAGATCTTCTAGAGGTCTACAAAAGACCATCAAAGGACCAGACCTTCTAGAGGTCTACAACAAACCCTCTGAGATCCAGATCTTCTAGAGGTCTACAACAGACCCTCTGAGGTCCAGATCTTCTAGAGGTCTACAGACCCTCAGAGATCCAGATCTTCTAAAGATCTACAACAGACCCTCAGAGAACCAGACCTTCTAGAAGTCTATGACAAACCCTCTGAGATCCAGATCTTCTAGAGGTCTACAACAGACCCTCAGAGATCCAGATCTTCTAAAGATCTACAACAGACCCTCAGAGAACCAGACCTTCTAGAAGTCTATGACAAACCCTCTGAGGTCCAGATCTTCTAGAGGTCTACAACAGACCCTCAGAGATCCAGATCTTCTAGAGGTCTACAAAAGACCATCAGAGGACCAGACCTTCTAGAGGTCTACAACAAACCTTCTGAGATCCAGATCTTTTAGAGGTCTACAACAAACCTTCTGAGATCCAGTTCTTCTAGAGGTCTAAAACAGGCTCTCAGATCCAGTTCTTCTACAGGCTACAAAAGACCCTCAAAGGACCAGACCTTCTACATGTACTGTGACAAACCCTCTGAGGTCCAGATGAGAATTTCTTTAACATTTAATATTTCTGCCTCTGTGTTTATTTTGTTCTCTCTCATGTTAACATCTTACTGGTTCACTTTCATTTATCTCTGCTACAAACACTTTGTAACTTTGTTCCAGAACTTTAAATACAGTTTTCAAAATATAAAGGTACAGAGTACAGGATGTCAGGGGGTTTCAGTTGTAAAACAGGGACTACATGGGGTCATAATATTATGGAGGATTGTTTGACAACATTTATTCATTATTATTTAGTCTTCTTCTCCGTTTCATGTAAAATTACCATGTAGTTGAGTCATACTGAAACTATGTGACAATTATGTAACTTCCGCTGCAGAATAATCTACAGATTTAAATAAAACCTGATTTCATGACGGTTGTGTCCAACATCTAAACTGTGGGGTGTTTACCTCCAGCAGCTCAGCCGAAATCTACAGGTAAACTGATTCATGAGGTCAAAGGTCAGCCAGGTGAGCTGCGGATGCACGTCTCCTACCTGTGAGTCATAACGGGGAACAGGTGAGGAAACCCAGCAGAGACAACCCGCCTGTTGTTGTCCTGTCAGTCCGCCGCCAACATACCGGACGGAAAGACACCGGGAGAGGAAACAAAATGTCGACCCTCTGTCCACCAAACCGTGCGGCGCCTCCTCCCCGGCTCAGCTCGTCTCCAGACGGCTTACAAAGATATTAAATCCCGCAGGAGGCGTCCGGCTCTTCAGCTAACGGCCGCCATGTTTGACTGCTCAGCTGTCAAACACCGTGCTGTGTTCAGGACGCCTCAGAAAATCAGGCTTTATGCTGCGTTCAGGATACCTCGGACAGTTCTGCGAACGATCCAGCTGCTGAACGGATCAGTTTTGGAACCGTTCCGAAATGAATGTTTCCCCAAAAGCATAGTCCTGGCTTAAAACTGTTGTTGAAGTGGTGATATTTTAAGATCTTCATATATAAAAGATGAAAGAGCGAAGCACGTTAAATGTTTTCTGTGTTCATCTTGAAAATAATAGCACATCGGTCAAAACAGAAATCTTAATTTAATCTAATCTTAATTTCTTCTATTTACTTTTTCATTTTATCTGTTTTGGGGTCCCTTGGATTGATTTAATACATCAACAATTTTTATGCATTCTTACGTTTCTTAAGAAATCTAAGAAGAATCTGAATATTCTTATTTTTTCTTATTCTTAAGAATAAGAATTCTTCTTAATCTTAAGTAATTTCTTCCATTTACTTTTTATTTTATATGCTTTTTTTTTTTAAAATAATTGTCTTGTCATCTGTGTTCTTTGTTTAAAACAGTTCTCTCTGTTGTCCTGGGCTATGGTGGGGTTCGGGCCCTGGGGGTTTGCTGTGGGCAGGGCTGGCGCGGCGCTCTTCCTGCTTGGGCTCGGGTGTTGTGACCTGTCGGCTGAGTGCGGGATGGGCCGGATCTTGGATGCGGCTCCTCTCCACCCCAGAATGAATGGGCCTATCCTGGGTTTGGATGTGGGCTGCCCCATGGAGGGGGCAGGTACATGTCTTGGACCTGGGGGATATAGAGTGCATATCGGGATTATGAATGGAATGTGTCGTTTAGGGGTGCAGGAAGAAAAACGATTTTTTTAAAGAATCGATTCTTAGTCCTGGCGATTCAGAATCGATTCTAAAAGCCCCAAAATCGATTTTTTTTTTTTTTACATTAAAACCCAAAAGATAAAGAAAATAAAACCATATCTCATAGTATATGAAAGAATACATAAAATGAAAGGTGGCAGAAAGAAGAAGAAATCTGACCCGAACCAGTGACCTCCAGGACCCGATAAGGATAAAGCGGGTAAAGATGATGGATAGATGGCTTTTGTTGAAAAGATTTACCAAACAAATCTTTTTTTTTTCCATTTATAGATGGCCTCCCTTCACACCTTATAGCCATCCTCTCACTCCAATATATATTTTTTATTATTATTTATTTATTTATATATATATATATATATATATTTATTTTTTTTTAAGAGAGAAAGAAAGAAAAGAGAAAGTAAGACAACAAATCAACAATTATCAACCAAAAGAGCACAAGGCAAACACACCCAACCTCCGTCCACAATCCTGCAAAGCACATGACAGAACACAACAATGGAACATACATGCATAAAGACTAATAATATTCATGAGCTTGCAGTAGAATTCTATAAATACACATACCCATACCTACAAATATATATATAGTATACATACATATACTTTTATATTCATTCATATACCCATCTACATATCTGCATATATCTATATATACATCCCTGCATCCATTTGTGTGTGGTTGTGAGCATGCATAAGTGAATAAGGTTCCTCCAATAGAACATTTAGTAGCGACTGTGAAGCATCAGAGATCCGTCCCCCCAAAGCCCGAGGCAGACGAAGGGGCGATCAAAGCCCAAGACCCCAGGAAGGACCCCGAGCCCAGAGTCCCCAGGACCACCCGAACAGGACGAGCCACTAGCCCACTCCCCAGATCCTACCAAGGGGAAGAACCGGACGAACCCCACCAGCGACCACATACAATGACCCCCCGGGGTCGCCCGCGACAAATTCACAGGCCCCCGCCGGAGCCCGCTGCACCGACGTAGCCCCAGGGCCGGTCACCGAGGCCCGGGCACCGGGGACGCCCACCCCTCAGGCCCAGACCCGACCGGACCAGAGGGCACGAGCCCCACCAGGCAGCCACCAGGCCGAGCCGACAAACGCCCAAGCGCCCAACCCCAGATAGTGACCAAACAAATCTTTAAAAAAAACCATCCATACAATTTGAAACATGGATGAATGTGATACGATTTTGTAGTCTATTTTATTTTGAGTAAAAAAAAATTGCAATAAAGGAGGCTGAAATCTTTGTTTACGTTTGTATTTTGAATTATTTGTGATGGACTGGAGACATGTCCAGGGTGTCCCCTGCCTCTCGCACACTGACTGCTGGATATAGGCACCAGTGACCTCCGGGACCCGATTAAAGCTGCTGCATTCTATTCATATACCCATCTGCTCATAATTCAGGCTGCTGTATTTATACTGTTGTAGCTGCTCCCCAGCAGTTGAATTAAGATGCGCAGTCTCGACGGGTGATTTGATGCCTTTTATTTTCTCTCATGTGGATCGTCACAGTCACCACACCGCTTCAGTCACCTTGATCACCATGATCACCAAGCATGATCACCAAGCATGATCACCAAGATCACCGTAAAAACTAAAATATATACAAATATATACAAATATTAGTGTACAGAATGAATATATAAACATTGAACATAAACAAAAAACAAACATACCTTGCTGCTTTCACTGAGGAACACTAAGTGTTATTCATTGGAGCCAAAACACGTCTTGACAGTTGCAGTCATTTCTTGTTACTGTGATTTTGACAGCTTTTATAGTTCCTGCCCTCATTAACTACGGCAGCCCGTGAGGTACATAAAGGAAATCCAAACATTTCAAAGTGCAAATACAATTAAGCAAAACACAAACCACCAACAGTATTAAACAAACAGACAAACATCCATAAACAATCTGCAACATTCTCAAGATTCACTTTAATCAATTTTCAATACATTTATTCTCATTTAAATAATTTAAACAATTCATTTTATTCTACTAATTTAGAAAATTCATTTTAAATAGCTCAGTATCCATTACAACTGTATTATTTGACATTATTAATGTTTGCTACAAGCATACATTATTGCTTTAAATAAATGTTTTATTTGTTTACATTATTGTTATCTTTTCATGATTTCAATTGAAAATTGTTTCAGAATAGAAAATCGTTTCAGAATCTAAAATCGCTATCGGGGGTTGGGCACTTGGGCGTATGTCAGCTCGGCCTGGTGGCTGCCCGGTGGGGCTCGGCCTGGTGGCTGCCTGGTGGGGCTGGGGTCCTCTGGTCCTATCGGGCCTGGGCCTGAGGGGTGAGCATCCCTGGTGCCCGGGCCTTGGCGCCTGGCCCCGGGGCTACGTCATTGCGACGGGCTCCAGTGGGGTCCTGTGAGTTTGTCGCTGTTGGCCCCTGGGGGTCATTGTGTGTGGTTGCTGGTAGGGCTCTCTCGGTTCTCCCCTATGGTCGGATCTGGGGGGTGGGTGAGTGGTTCGTCCTGTTCGGATAGTCCTGGGGGCTCTGAGCTCGGGGTCCTTCTTGGGGTCTTGGGCTCTGGTCCCCCCTTTTTTGTCTGCCTTGGGTCTTGGGGGGCGGATCTCTGATGCTTCACGGTCACTATTGAATGTTCTATTAGAGAAGCCTTATTCATTTATGCATGCTTACAACCACACACTTATAGATGCAGGGATACACACGCAGGTATTGTATGTAGATATGTAGATGGGTATATGACTGAATATGAATGTATGTATGTATATATAGTATATATATATATATATATATATATATATATATATATATATAAATATATATATATATATATA
>JBBPBX010000729.1:24909-41516 GCA_038048925.1 Garcialebias charrua | reverse complement strand
AAGTTACAGACTGCACCTTTAACTTTTTTTTTCTTTCTTTTTTTTTCTTCTTCTTTCGGCTTTTTTCCCTGCGTTAGGGGTCGCCACAGCGAACTGGTCGCACGAAGATTTGGCAGTTTTTACGCCGGATGCCCTTCCTGACACAACCACAGCCCTCTGTGTGGAGCAGAGAGCTGATATCTAGGGTTCCCGGGGGAGCAGATGGTGTGGGTTAAGGGCCTTGCTCAAGGGCCCAGAGTGGGGCAGATGAGGGTGGAGACAGGTGTGACCGCTTCACCTATCCCACCCACATCTTTGATGTTGTCGGTACCGGGGCTTGAACCGGCGACCTTCCGATCACAAGCGCACCTTCTTAACCTCTGTGCCACCACTCCCACTGTTCTGTCATGTACAGTACTTTGCAGGATTGCAGACAGTGGTTGGGTGTATTTGCCTTGTGCTCTTTTTGTGGATATTTGTTTTGTAGTCTTACTTCCTGTTTTTTTCCTTTCTTTCTATTAAAAAAAATATTGGTGTGAAGAGGATGGCTGTGAGGTGAGAAGGGAGGCCATCTATAAAAGGGGGAAAAAAAGAAGAAAAAAAAAAAACAGTTCTCTCTTGTAAATGAGTCCTTGAGGATCAGTGAGATTAACCTGACAAAGGTTGAATGAAAAAAAAAGACAAATCCTGTGATTTTTTAAAAATTCATTAATTTGTATATTTTATCGGAATGCTCTGTGGGGAAACCAACAATGGCACAACATCATTCAACACACCATTCAATCATTCAGCAAAAAGCAACGCAGGCATGTTCCTGTTTTTAGTATTTTATATTGCTTTATTTTCTGTCCACTCAAACCAGCCGGTCAAAGCAGATGGCCGCTTGTCCTGAGCCTGGTTCTGCTGGAGGTTTCTTCCTGTTAAAAGGGAGTTTTTCCTTTCCACTGTTGCCACTGCACTTGCTCAGGATGGGAGACTGTGACGAAGCCTAGATTGAACCTGTCTGCTGGATTCCTTGGATAGAGAACTTTACTAATTGGCTTTTCTATGTATGTGAATGTTCCTGTTGAAGGATTTGGAGTGTTCAAAATGATCCGAGCACAGAATTCAGGAGCACTTCACCTTAGTATAAAAGATTTAATTGAACACAAAGTTAAAGCATGCAGATATTACATATGAGGAACAAAGTCAGAGCGAACCTTTCTGGTGAATCTGCCTCGTGTTTGTTCAACTAACCTTTGTGTGCCAGCGAGACTTATAGGTTTTGTCATGCCCCACCCCCTCCGGAGCGGACAGACTTGCAATTGGTTATCTAAACCTCTTGATGTTGAGTGACTGCGTTTCAGCCACTCATGATCAGATCCTGTCTCTATGGTTACTTCGAAGGCCGCAGACTAGCAGCACTTTCTTTTGACTGATAACGGAGAGGTTGTTTTTACAACATTAAAAGCTTTAACACACTATTATTTGGCGTCTAATCCTTAACCGTTATTACTGTGAGACTAATTACTCAACTGTATTAAGTATAAGTATACAAATGTTGTGATTTAACTTTATGTTAATCAATGTGTGAGCAGAGACAAACACGCTGCAGCCATGTGCTCTGCCAGAGAGCAAAGGAGGACTCTTCCCTCTAATCAGTATCTTACCTGTGTCTTGCTTCCCTTAGAATGTTTGATTAGCATGTACAGGTAGTCCCCGACTTACGAGCGAGTTCCGTCCCTAGGGGGTGCTCGTATGTCAAAAATTCGTAAGTAGGATCACCAAAAAACAAAAAAAACAAAAAACGTCTTTTTTTTTTTTAGAAATGAATACATGTACAGTACAATACTGTACAGTCACCAAGCACTTAGCCTATCCTAACAGTTTTTAAAGATGAAGGAGTGAGTTTAATTGTCTCCCTTTCACATAAAGGGAGCTAGCTCCCTTTATGGGAATGGAGCCTGCATGGAGGAGGGAGACAATTCCACTCACTCCTTCATCTTTAAAAACTGTGTTAGGATAGGCTAAGTGCTTGGTGACTGTACAGTACTGTACATTTATCTATTTATTAAAAATATACTGTACAGTATATATATTTATTTATTTATTTATAAATAGATAAATGTACAGTACAGTACTGTACAGTCACCAAGCACTTAGCCTATCCTAACACAGTTAAGGAGTCAGTTGAATTGTCTCCCTCCTCCCCAGCAGGCTCCATTCACATAAAGGGAGCTAGCTCCCTTTATGTGAAAGGGAGACAACTCAACTCACTACTTCATCTTTAAAAACTGTGTTAGGATAGGCTAAGTGCTTGGTGACTGTACAGTACTGTACATGTATTCATTTATAATTTTTTTTTTTTTTAATGAGATGCATATTCGTAAGTCCGGGACCTCGTAAGTAAGAGCGCTCGTAAGTCGGGGACTACCTGTAATTATATCAATTGTGAACTTGTAAGATTAACATTAGCAAATGGGAAATTATATCTTGAGACTCTACTTCCTCAGGCGACTGAGACGAGCTGGTCTGAGAAGCTCAGTCCTCACCTCCTTCTACAGGTGTGCAGTAGAGAGCATCCTGTGCTCCAGCATCGTGTGGCACGGAGGCTGCACAGCTGCAGAAAGAAAAGCTTTACAGAGAGTGGTGAAGGCTGCACAGAAGATGTTGGAGTCAGTCTCCCCACCATCACAGACATCTACACCTCCAGATGCAGGAAGAGAGCCACCTGCATCATGAAAGACCCCACTCACCCAGCACACACTCTTTGCCCCACTCCCCTCAGGACGGAGGTTGAGGAGCATCAAATGTAGAACCACTAGACTGAGGAACAGCTTCTACCCTGAGGCTGTTAGACTCATGAATAGATAAATAATAAGAATAATCACTGCAAAATATCACATCATGCTGATGCTGATCTGTTTTCTTGTTGCTGTGTTCATCTGTGACCATCTGCTCATACAGACTCATGTTCGTGCTGCTGTTTGTAATGATGTTTTTCTATTACATTAGTGCTTAGTGTATTTCTAGTTGATGTTTTTCTTAGTTATATCCTGTTATGTTATTACTGCTTTTCTCTTACATTTTGTTGTTGGATGTAACTGGGACCCTGTGAACATAATCTCGTTTCATCACATGTTCCACATGCGGTGCAAATGACAATAAAGATTCTCTGACTCTGACTCTGATATGTCAAACATAAAGTAATTAGTAAAGACTTTAAAATGAATACAGGCCTGTAAATATACCCTGATACATGCTCAATAATCCAGGTAGAAAAATCTAAAAAAGCTAAGTCTGGTCCTCTGGACATTCAAAAAACAAAACAAAACAAAACATTTTTTTTTTAGAAATGTTTCGTCTTTCGTCCGAAAGACTTCCTCAGTCTGAGCTGCTGTATTCAGCTCAGTCTTATAAATAGCACCCTCTCACAGTGTTACACAACCAGTTGGCTGATGACAGCCTGAAACCAGCTGCTCACATGATCAAGGAGGACCATCAGCCTAACGATGGATCGTTAGCACCCTGATGGTTGTTTGCTATTCACAGAGGGCTGAGTGATACTAGCAATAACAGCATTGTAAGGGGGGACAGTTGAACCCGGAGGCCTCCACCTCTGTTTAATGATGGACGGTTTCTTTTCACAAAGATGGCCTCCTTTACTCCTCTCTCAAACCATTGTTCCTCTCTATCAAGGATGTGAACATCTTCATCCCTGAAAGAGTGACCGCTGGCCTGGAGATGAGTGTAGACCGCAGAGTCCTGACCTGATGATGTTGATCTTCTGTGCTGGGCCATCCTTTTGGCCAGTGGCTGTTTAGTTTCCCCGATATAAGACTGATCACAGCCCTCCTGACACTGAACAGCATACACAATATTACTCTGTTTGTGCCGGGGGACTGGATCTTTGGGATGAACCAGTCTTTAATGTATTTTGGGGTTTAAAAGCCACTGGGACGTTGTGTTTAGAGAATAAACGTCTCAATGTCTCTGAAACTCCCGCAACATACGGAATGACCACTGGTCTGGGTCTGGGTTCCTTCTTTTCACCTGATGGCTGGCTGGAGTCCTGTTTGGGTTTCTTCTCTGCTTTCAGGAAGGCCCAGTTAGGATATCCACATTTCTCTAGAGCCTGTTTTGTGTGTGATTTCTCCTTCTGTCTGGCTCCTGAGTTAGTGGGGACGCTGTCTGCTCTGTGGTACAGAGTCCTGATGACTCCTAACTTGTGCTCCAGAGGGTGATGGGAGTCAAACTGTAAATACTGGTCTGTGTGTGTGGGTTTGCGGTACACCTCAGTTTGCAAATTTCCTCTATCAGAAACTGAGACCTCACAGTCCAAGAAAGCCAACCTGCCATTTTTTACATCTTCTCGTGTGAACTTGATATATTTATCCACAGAGTTGATGTGATCAGTGAAATGTTGGACTTCCTGAGATTTAATTTTAACCCAGGTGTCGTCAACATACCTGAACCAATGACTTGGTGGTCTCCCTGAAAAGGACGTCAAGGCTCTCTTTTCTACCTCCTCCATGTACAGGTTGGCAACAATAGGAGAAACTGGAGACCCCATAGCACACCCATGTTTCTGCCTATAATATTGCTCCCCATATGTGAAGTGACTGCAGGCACAGTTTCAAGAGTTGACACAGTTGCTCTGTGGAAAGTGTGGTCCTGCTGTTCAGAGTGGTGTCTGATTTTAACCTTAAACAGACCACCTCTACTGTGTAGTAACATAGACCTTCTGACTTGGTTTTACACCTTTTCACATCTCTCTGAAATTCTGAATGGTACACTTCTCTTGAGGCTCTCAAGGAGATGAGTGGACACTATTTTATTACATTTATTTGAATCAAAACACATTATTTCAGAAGAGACTTCCTTTTAATGTGAGTTAATTCAGAATTAATTCTGAAAATAACTTGTCATTATTTGATCATGTTTTATGCTGTTACCAATGATGGTCACTTCTTCATACGGCCGTGGCGTAGTGATAAGGGCAGTCGTCTCCTGATCGGAAAGTTGGCGGTTCGACTCCCGGGACCCGCACCATGTGTCGTTGTGTCCTTGGGCAAGACACTTAACCCTGAGTTGCTCCCGGTAGGACTGGAAAGCACCTTGCATGGTAGTCTGCCGCCACCGGTTTATGAATGTGTGTAGCATTCAATATATGTGTAGCACTTTGAGATTTTCAGTAATGAAAAGTGCGTTATAAATTGAATTAATTATTATTATTATTATTCATATGATGAATCAAAAACTATGGCAAAGTTGAATTATATGTCAGAATGACTTGTTCAGAGTTGTTTAGAAATGTTAGACATTAATCAAATGCTTAATCAGTAATCTGTATGACTGGCGACAGGTTTCTGTCACTTGTCTAAACATTTGCACTGAATAATCTTCACTTCTTTTACTTTTGATAACTCTTCTGACCTGAACTAAATCCCTCCCGTTCTCTGGCAAACAGCCTATGAGCAGATGGATTTGCCTGAGTCAACCCTCTTCTTTTAGGGCTGTACTTCCTATCTGAGCCTGAGAGTCTGCTGAGGACCTCAAGCCATGAGCTCATGGCTTGAGGTCCTCAGCCCACAGTTCCCTAAAGAGCTGAATGAACGCCAGTCACACGCTAAGGACACGTCATTCAGTTAAAAGATTTATAACATGCCAGTTATAAATCCATTTCGAGCTGAAAAAGCTCTATTTTAATAAAATTCCTTCAAGGAAGCTTTTATCTTGAAAAGCCAAACCAGAACTGAGGTCGCTACTTCGGTAGGTCAACGCAGATCTCATGGAAGCCGCTAGAAGGTGAACGAGCTGAAGCCTGATCAACATGAGAAGCACGGACGGACGGTCTGTGTACGTTGAAGCTAATCTACTTTACCGTAGCCGAGATGAAGAATCTTCGCCAGGTAGAGTCGTTGTTCCCCGTGGGTGAGAGTCTAGCTGAAGCAGACGAAGAGTGTGCTTTTCCTAGTTAAAACACATCAAGACAACTCTCTTCATCCTCCATTTTATTTCATCCTCCATTTTCGCTTCTCTGAAACTTTCTTATTTTAAGTAACTAAACTTTAAGTTTATTGTGCCAGCAGATATAAGTTAATAACACCCATAACTTGTGTTCTGTTGTTCCTATGAAGTTACGGACGCATATTTCATCTGCTGAAGTAATTATAGGAAAAATGATCAACCAATCATGTACATATGTTGTGATGTAAGTTATGATTCTGTTAAATAAATGGTCCAGTCCTGCTGTACCAACATAAGTTAACATTTCATGTCTTTACATTATCACCTCCAAGGCATAGAATTATTGGTATTAAACTGAAAAAGAGAGAACTCGTTTAATTAATGATGTATTTTTGTGTCAGTCTAAACCCTGCCAATTTACATCTAAAATATAGGTAAATCAGTAAACTGATAAGCGCCTATAAATTATTACAACTGCCTCTTCAACAGGAATGCACGTAAAGAGTGATGTGACATCAAAAGAGACCATTGTTTCATCAGTCTCCATGATGACATCCCTCACCTTATCCACAAAGTCCATGGTGTTCTGTATGTGGTGTTCTGAGCTGCCAACTAAAGGGATGAGTACAGACGCCAGATATTTGGAAACATTTTAAGTGACCGAGTTAATCATGCTAACAATTGGTCTGCCTTCTTTGTGGATTTTGGGTAAACCATACAGACTTGGCGTGGCCTCCCCTGGGTACAGTCTGTGGTACAGAATACTGTCAATAGCCTTGTCCTGCTTCAAAGTTTTCAGGCAATCTATCAACTTCTTCTTGTAACCACTTCCTGGATCTCCTTTCAGCGGTTCATAAGTGGCTAAGTCACTAATAACAACGCTGTTATTGCTAGTATCACTCAGCCCTCTGTGAATAGCAAACAACCATCAGGGTGCTAACAATCCATCGTTAGGCTGATGGTCCTCCTTGATCATGTGAGCAACTGGTTTCAGGTTGTCATCAGCCAACTGGTTGTGTAACACTGTGAGAGGGTGCTATTTATAAGACTGAGCTGAATACAGCAGTTCAGATTGAGGAAGTCTTTCGGATGAAAGACGAAACGTTTCAAAAAAAAAAAAAATTGTTTTGTTTTGTTTTTTGAATGTCCAGAGGACCAGACTTAGCTTTTTTAGAGCCTGTAAATATAGTTTCCCTTCAATTAAGACATGCACATACCTTGTATAAAAATGCATAATTTCACATCATCAGTGACATTTCAAAGCTTGTAAAAAGATATAGAAAGGTATAAAAAGATGTAAAATCCAACACACCCTTTTTTGGTCTCCCCATATTTATGGGAGACCACACCACATTTGATTTTACAGATATTTAGATTCTGCCCACTCCAAATGGCCCTGGTCATCTGCAGAGGTGTCATCTGGTTTCTTCATCAGGGGCATCACATTAACGGTTCCAGTCTCAGCCTGAATCATTTTACTAACAAGAATTCTAGCGCAAGTGACAATGCAATGCACACTACCAAAACACAGAAAATTAAAAAGAATCACAGTCGGGGGGCACACGGTCCTGTCCAGTTGGTTGGTAAAGTCAGCAGTACAACATGACCACACAGCCAGGCGAGATCATCGACAGGATATGTTCCGTCAGGCACCCCAATGTGATGGTTCTTGGGATGACAAACAGCTTGACACTTGTCAGGAGGCAGTGAGCCCACTGCAGTGTGAGAAGTGTCCTGCTGGTGGTGGAGGTAGACACAAATAGGAAATTGTTCCTCAGGTGTCCATTCCACAAATTGACTTAGCACCACTACCTGAGATGGTTGATTCAGGGAGTACCTGTGAGTTTTACAGCGATGAGGCTCTTTAACGTAACCTCTTGAGCTGTTTTGCAGAAAACAGAAAGACAACTTCCGTTCAATGGGCTTAACACGTAAGGGCAGATGTGAGGCTGAGACTGGGAGTTTAGTACACACATAACATTCAGAGTTGTGACGACCTCTGGCCAGGAATTGAGCATAACAGTACCAGCTGTTCATCTGAAAACTATGAGACAGATTCAACGTCAGCTGATCCACCTCATGCACCTGAGACCAGGCCCTAAGTTTAGAGTCACTGCGTTTGACCCTTGGTTGTTGGCGCTGGCAGCGAGAGTGACCTGGAATGACACAGTAATATTCACACAAAAAAATGATGGAATTAAATTTGTATCACCCTCTAATAAAATGCCGTTATTAAAGAATCACATTTTTTTTCTCCAGCATCCACTAATGCTACCTACAGAATTTGGCACGAGAGAGGTATTAAAACAATAAGAGACCTTTACAAAGATGGTTTATTTCTTAGTTTTCCAGAGTTGTCTTCTAAATTTAATCCATCCACTTTACATTTGTTTCTTTACTTCCAAATTAGACATTGTGTTTCATCGCAGTTTCCAAATTTTCCGACTCTTCCTACTGACCCACCATGGGTCGAACTCCTGGTTTTGAAGCCCAACCTTAAATCTCCTCTTTCTAATATTTATGTAAAACTTATGACAATTGAGGCTGACTCATCAGGTAAAACCAGAACTGCATGGGAACGTGAATTGGGTGTTGAACTGTCAGATTCATGGTGGGATAAAGTTATTCTCAGCATACGCCAAAGTACACCATGTGCCAGACTACAGTTAATACAGTTTAAAGTAATAAATAGAGTACACTTCTCAAAATCCCATCTGTCATGATATGATGATGTAAGAGTTTAGCCACTTGGTGTCAGTATAACTCTTGGTTACATGGTGGTGTACAAAGGTATATAAGTGAAGAAGACTTATAATGAACTGTGTCTTTTTTTTATTTTTACAGAACAATAATTTTATGGCTCAGTAACGGAGGCTTTTAGCAACAAGAAGCAGAGTTAAAAAGAAAAAAATGCTTTCAAGCTGGAAATTGTCTAATGCAATGTTGCCAAAAAATACCACGGGCATTGCTGCTGTTCCTTACAGTTCCTTTGAAAAACCTGCTCTGTCAAGGATTTAACAAAAACACATTTAATGCTGGTTTAGGCTTTGTCATTAAATATATTTCTAAAGCACAAATGACAGTATGGAGAAGTCTAGAAACAAATTTAGTCATGCTTTTGAATTGATTAATTGTTCGTGTGTAATATTTAATGTGTGACAAGAAAATATATTTATATATAGTTCACGAGTGAGAGAAGAATGGAGCCAGAGATTGACAGACGGATTGGTGCAGTGTCTGCAGTATTGCGGACTCTGTGCTGGTCCGTTGTGGTGAAGGGGGATCTGAGCTGTAAGGTGAAGTTCTCTGTCAATCTATGTACCTGCCCGCACATGGCCACGAGCTCTGGGTAGTGACCAAAAGAATGAGATTGTGGATACGGGCGGTTGAAACGAGTTTCCTCTGTAGGGTAGCTGGACTCTTTTAGAGATAGGATGTGAAGTTCATTTAATCTGGAGAAACCCGAAGTAGAACTGCTGCTCCTCCACATTGAGAGAAGCCAGTTAAAGTGGTTCAGGCATCTGGTAAGGATGCTCCCTGGGTGTCTCCCTAGGGAGGTGAGACACCAGGGAAGACCCAGGACACACTGGAGAGACAGTGACCGTGTGTCCATCCATTTTCATTTCGAATTTTGAGCTAATTTTTGAAATCTCGCAAATATGTAAATACAAATTAATGCAAAGCAGAAGTGTTTCCATCTACTGGCTTGAATCGCATCTACCAAGCCACGCACAGCGTCATTACGTCAGACGTCAGCGTCATTACGTCAGACGTCAGCGTCATTACGTCAGACGTCAGCGTCATTACGTCAGACGTCAGCGTGCGCATGTCTACAGTAAACAGGAAGTAGCGGTTGAAAACAGAACCCGGCCACACATCTCGTCAAAATGGAGAGAATATTTCAGGTATGTGTTGCTATCGGGCAAGTTGTATTTATTCTGTCATGCCAACTAGTTTTAGCGATGTTACATGTTGTCCGGAGCGGAAACAGCTGATCAGTCACGTGACGTGAATGTTCGCTACGGCAGAACTGAGTCGGCAAATCTGTTTCCATCTGTCGTTTTGCGCATCTGCTCATTTTCGAAGATCCCAAAAACCACCTCAAGCGAGCGTATAAACTTTTTGGCGAATTTGAGGAAGTAAATTCGGATTTTGCCGTTTCCATTAAGCTTTTCTGCTGCGATACTTCAAAATGCGCATCTAGAAACCTTGATGGAAACACGGCTAATGTCTCTTAGTTGACCTGGGAACACCTTGGGGTCCTCCCAGAAGAGCTGGAAGAGGAGGCTGTGGAACGAGATGTCTGGGCCTTCGTGCTCAAGCTGCTGCCCCCACGACCCGACTTCAGAACAAGCAGTAGATAATGGATGGATGGATGGATGGATGGATGGATGGAGGGAATATCCACAATGAGAGCACACTGTAGCCATCTGCTGCAGGTAAGTCACCAACTGCACTTCACACATTTATAGTCAAAGCAACACTTTGCCACAAGAGATCCTCCACTGTTGCTTTAACAAATCTTACTTCAACCTTTAGACTTGCACTTGCACAAAGCAGACCAACTACTGTATTTTCCGGACTATAGGTCGTGGCTTTTTATAAATTTTTCATGACGACTATAGTCAGGTGCGACCTATATATGGCTTTTTATAAAATAAGCTGATTTGTAATCATTTATTAACAAAAATTAAACTGAGACACACTCTTACAATAATGTCAGCTAACAAATGTATTTTTAGGTGTTTATCCTGCTAAAATTATTCATTTATTAAAGAAAAGTTCAGCTCAGACACATATTTGCTATAATTTTTTATCAAACAATTAATTGTTTTTAAGTGTTAATCTTCTTAAAAGCCTTGCTGTGTGCTCCTGTGGAAGAGACATTTGCAGCAGAGCTAAACACGGTCCACATTTTGACGTAGGTGCGACCTATATTCAGGTGCGACCTATATATGGATTTTCCCAATTCTTTGGCAATAATTGGACAATGCGACCTATACTCGGGTGCGACCTATAGTTCGAAAAATACGGTATGCTCTAAATTAGCTGAGATAGTCTTAAAATTTTAATGGAATATACATTAGCATGGCTGTAATTGATTTCAAGTCTTTTACAAGCTGATCAGAGCTGGCTCAACCACCATTTGCAACTACGTAATAATGTTTGCCTTGAACTGCAGAGAGCAGCAGAGCCTCCACTTTATGAGCTGTGGATGAGTTGATGTGCAGACCTGTACAGCAGAGTGGCAGTAAAGTGACTGGGAGGCATTTGGGAAGAAAGTGTCCATCAAACAGCTCAGCTAACTCCCACCCTTAAAATTGGATATAAATGAACACAAAGCCTCTATTCATATGGATTTTTTTTACTCCCCATTTATCGGCAGAAAAATTGGACTATGCTCCGTAGCTATTGAGAAATGCTTAAAGATTCAGGTCAATTTCATTTTAACCTCTACAAGCTGACTACCAATGTAGGATTCACGTTAACAAGCTATATGCATTAAGGCTGATGTACATTGATCCTGCAGCTCTCAGAAGTGCTTGTTTGCAGCACTTCTGTTCAGAGGTTCAGGAGTAAATCTGAGAAAGGAAAAAAATAATCTGGTCCAATTATTTGAATAGGTTTGAAAAATCTTACACAATGCATGCTTAAGCTATAATTAGTTCATTCAAATATATATATATATTTAAAGTTCATATGTTTAAAGTTGAATTTCTTTCTGTCTATTAACGACAATCTCTTTGCAATTTAAAAATCGTCCTGACTCTGCATTATTTATATTGTTGACGCGCTCTAATTCTCACAATCTACACTGGCTCAGCTAATTCTACTTTTTTTTTCTCACAGGTAATGCAGGCAGCGCGCTGTTATTAATTAGAACCAATAAATTTGCTGTTCATGCTCAGCACAATTAGTCGGGCTCTCTTGGTTTGGTGTGCAAAATGTAAAATTGGCTCAGGGAGGAAGTGGGTTCTTGTAAGGAAGGATGTGATGGACCTGTGGTCATAGCAGACACACACACACACACACACACATGGACAAATGCACACTCACAAACCTCCTCAGATAATTGTTAAGTTCTCCGGCTTTGGAGAAAAGGCTGCAAGGACAAACAAAAGGCTTACTTTGTTCTGCTCATAAATAATTTAGCTCATGCTACATTTGTCATTAGATGTGAGAATTACTTTGAGAGGATGTTGACTTGATGAGACAGAGGTTATTGAAACTGAATGAGAAGTGAAAATCACTGATCCGATACCTAGTTTATCCAATGGAGTTCACATTTAGTTTATTCAGCTCGTTCAGGTGATAACTTTCCACTCAGTCACTAAAACCCGTCTCCTCTAAGATTTATCGCACAGGCGAGCATGAGTAGTATTTTTCGGCTGTTGCACGTTCACTCGAGCTCTCATTTCTACCAATCTACTGTAACTGTGCAGAAGTCTCCGTGTCACTCGTGAGCCGGGAAGGGCAGAAGTGCAGCTCGTTATGTGAATGTTGCCACGCTTCCAGATCAGTCAGCAAAAATAATTGGGCGTTATCTTACCCAGTGCCATATCTCGTGTGAGACTGAAACTATCCAGTGGGGATCGATCGCACTCACTCTGTGTGCGGGAAGAGTAATAAACATAATTATGCTTTTTTTTTTTTTTTGTGTGTGCTTCTTTTTGAATTGAATGCACTCAGTGTGACTGGATGGGATGTGTGTGCACACTCAAGCAGAACGTCTTGCCAATTACCACAAATCATAGTCAGCTGGTTTTCTTCCCCTTTTATTAAGACTCCAAACTTTTCTCTGTTTAGCTTCACTGAGCACGACCCTTTCAACACTTCCATCTAATGTCAAGCTCATTAGAATATAAATTGGTTCATGATTACTACCTGCAACTTTGCAACTGGACCAGTGGATAATAATTTGGTGGGAGCCCGAGAAGATTAAAGAGCGGCATGCTCTGTCTCCAGCATGTACACACTTGAGATGTATTGGTGCCATTACTGCTGATACAACTTAATAACAGATACGTCCTTTTTCATTTGATTTATTTTTCTGTGTTCCTTGGCCAATGATATTAATAAACAAAATATTAGCCATCCCAATCTTCTGTTTGTCTAAAGTTAAAGGGGACCACACATGCAAAATTCACTTTTTAATGTTTTTTTACTAAACTTTGGGTATTTACTTCATAAAAAAACAGTCCTTGTGCCAAAAAAATGCACCCAGTGGTTTATTTACTCTAAGTAGATTTATTTATTTTTGATAAATACACCAGGATTCACACTTCCTGCATTTATTGACGTCACAAGCCGCCAGCCAATCAGATCAAACCTGAGTCCAGCCCCTCACCTAGCAACCCCTGGTTAGGCTCAACCCACTTCTGTATTAAACACATGACTGTTGTTTTTCATGATTTCATCTCATCTTTTGTTTATATGTTCTTAATTTCATGTGTACAGCACTTTGTTGCAGCTGTGTTTTTTTAAATGGCTTTATAAATAAAGTATAATTGTTATTTTTATGTTTTAGTTCAATTTTTAGTGTATTTGCGATCGCTGCCAACGCGCAGCCGGCAAAAATTAAACGAGCGGACCACAGGCGGAAGGACCGGGTTCGACGGGACCCTCTTCCGGCGCGATGGAGCGGAGCTTCAACTGTACAGCCTTGCAGCAGCCTCGCAGCAGGCTCGCAGCAAGAGGACCTTCTCCTTACAGATTAATTTACGGGAGACACTTGGTGAACTTTGTGTTGTCTTCACTGGAACAGCGATAACTCCCAAAATCTCCGCGTGCTTCACGAGCGGAGCTGGCGAAAACCGGAAGAGGAACAAGCTAACATTAGCTTCGGATTCGGGTGGTCTAATGCTAAAAGGAGCAGCAAACTGCGGCGCGCTCAGACGGGTTTCGGTAAGTTATCTTAAGCTAACACTAACAGTAAGTCAAATGAGTAATAAAAAAAGAGCTAATTTTAAAACAACAACACATTACAGATACTGGCTGTTACAGAGGGCGTGAACAGATCGTTGAAGGGCGTGGACTTCAAGAAACCGGTCGTTCAAAACGAAAGTTAAAAATGGCAGAATTAAAAAGGGTATAATTGATTATCTAATAATTATTTTGTGCATTAAATTGAAGGAATAGGGTCTGGATATCCCACAGAAATACCATAAAAATTTAAAAAATACATCTGAGGTCCCCTTTAATAAATATTAAGCTGACTACAGAAACACCTAGGACCCACAGATACTCTTCTTTTCGTTGTATTATGCGTCGGAAGAAGCACATTTTGTATTAAAATTACATAACAGCACCATGCAAAACAGCAAGTGTAGCCTCCATTGAATGTACAGGGTTAAGACCTTGTTGGTCACTTTTGTTAATGCGTCCCTCGTTTCTGTAAAAATGCTGGAGATTCATTGGTCAGATGCAGCCCACACCAGCACATCACCTCCAGAGAGAGTTTCTTTGGGATACAAACTGAGTTTTTAATCAACGTTTTCCAAACTACAGAGTTTTTAAAGCTCAGGTTTCGGGACATCTTTGTAGAGAGAAACAACGTCATAAGGCTACGTTGCTCGATCCTGTCTTTTTTTGTGTGAGCTAGAAACTATAATAACAATGGTGTGGTTTTTCAATTCCAGTTTATGTGAGGGTTGCGTGTGTTGTGTTTGTTTTTGCTCCTCAGTTATTTTCCCTCGTGTAATCAGTTCTTACCTCTGCCACCTGTTGTCCTTCCCAGGAGTTGTCATCTGTCTTAACGTCCATATTTAAGTCTGAGTCTGTGTTCCTCGTTGTCTTGGCATTATCCTGTCAAGCTCCGTGTTCCTGTCTTTCCTCCGTGCCCCCTGTGTTTAATGTAAGTCTGCTGACCTGCCAAACTTTAGTTTTTGTTAATACATTCTTTCTTTTTGTAAATCTCTGAGTCTCCATGGTATGCCTGCACTTGGGTTTGACGCCTAACAACCAGAACACAACAGCTGACTTCTCATGGACCACTCGTCTTCCATTAGTAATCAGCACACCTGTTGGTTAACAAAGTATTGTTTTTTTATTGCATTCGAGTTCTTTTATTTAACCTTGTGAAAGGACTAAAAAGCCTCTTTCAAACTCATACATTTTAGTGTTGGAAAATATATACTCCTCCAAACAGAGACTTAAAGGTCCACTGACATGAATTTTTTACTATTCATAAACTTGCTCAAAATATATATATTTTATCATTTAAATAAGTTTGTTTTTGCAAACAAAATGATAAATCACTTTAATTTTGCTTTAAAAGGATTTTGAACTTCAAGCCGTGTTTAATCATGGGAAATCCGATTACACTCGAACGCACCATATGTGATGTCACACTGGGCAGAGGGCTGTGGTGTCTTTAATAGCGGACAATTTAAAACTGGACGAATTTATCAATCTATGTGAAGATTTGAGCTATTTGTCTTCATTTTGGGAAGTAGAAAATAGTTTGGGTGATGGAACAAGAAACAACAGGATCTAATTTAGGTCTGATTCTGTATCAGACTTCCTTCATGTCGAGATGCTCATACCTGCACACTGTGACAAGCCCAGAGCTCTGCCCGTTGTGACATCACAGATGGTGCGTTCGTGTGTAATCGGATTTCCCATGATTAAACACGGCTTGAAGTTCAAAATCACTTTTAAAGCAAAATTAAAGTGATTTATCATTTTGTTTGCAAAAACGAACATATTTAAATGATAAAATATATATATTTTGAGCAATTTTATGAACAGTAAAAAAATAATGTCAGTGGACCTTTAAGTAATAAAAAATAACAATTTTATTAGAAGTAATTCACAGGTCTCAGGACCGATTAAGAGCACACCTTGAATGAAATGGGTAAAAGTAGCTTTGGATCAAATACAATGTGTTTTGAGTCTGCAGACTTCGATGAGCTTGTCCATGTCAGAGGATAATTATCATGTTATGTCAAAACCTGATTGATTTCAATATTTTGTCACACAACGAGCTTGACATTTATATTGAATTAAAAAGTAGGGCTTTAATTAATTCATATACTCATACAGCTTAATAACGCTCAACTCCATCTTCACTACACTGAATTTAATAAAGCATGACTCATTGAAAATGTGTAATGGATGTTTGGTTCAAATATGCCTTCTTAGAGGGGACAATAAATCTGTTTAATGGACTTTAATACAACAGCCAGACTGTGTAATGTCTTATCTTTTCTTCTGTCTGTGTTAGAAAGGGGTGTGATTAAAGTCTGAGTTTATAACAATAAGTCTAGAGAGTAATAATCACAATCCACCAGGGGAAATGATATCAGTAGATTCAGTAAGTACAAATGTGTATAAAGTACAGTGTGATAAAACTGCACATTTTAACGTGGCCTTTTATTGTGGTCAGCCTAAGGCACACCTGTGCAATAACCGTGCTGTCTAATCAGCATCATGATATGCCACACCTGTGAGGTGGATGGAGTATTTCAGCAAAAAAAGAAGTGCTCACTACATTCACACAAATTTATGAACAATATTTAAGAGATAAAGGTCTTTGAGCACATAAAAAAACTTAAATCATTGAGTTCAGCTCATGAAAAATGGGAACAAAAACTTAAGTGTTGTACTTTATTTATATTTTTGTTCAGTATAAATGGATAATAGACGTTTATAGCAAGCATACTAAAATAGGCGAGCTG
>JBBPBX010000729.1:0-14965 GCA_038048925.1 Garcialebias charrua | reverse complement strand
TATATATATAAATATATGTATATATGTATATATGTATATATATGTATACGACCCCCATGACCTAAAAATGGAAGACGCGGGTAACAGATAATGGATGGTATAGGATTACACAAGAATCTGTGTCATTGTCATTTATATACTTACAGATAATTATTATTACTACCCAACAGAGATAAAATTGTGTGGTGTTTCAGCTTGCAGCCAAATTAACATTCAGTTCCAGCATGTGTGTAATGAATACTTTAAGATTTTCCAGCACATATGGGTTGCCTTTTCACTTCTACTCTGCAGCACCAGCTTTTTTTTTTCCCAGAGCTTGGTGCACGGTGCACCTCTCTGTTCAGGCTGTCTCAGGGGTCCACAGGGGAGCTCTTCTTCAGATACCATCATACAGCTGCCAAGATAAAGTTAGTGACACAAGGATAAAAGGCAGCACACACTTTCAGTGCTCTCTGAAGTCCTGGTTTACTAGATAAGTAACATTACCTGTGGCATTGCTCTGTGCATCGGCATGAGGCTCCTGAAGTTATTACCACTTTTGGTTCAGTTATGCAAATTGCACAGCTGTCCAGTTCCATTTCATTTCCGTATAATAAATGAAGAAGTCTTAAATTTAAATAGAGATCTGACAGCTGGATTTAGTGGGAAGTGAAAATATGCTCTCAAGTTATCAATATGCACAGTAAACCCTTTGAATCATTGCTCTGTGCCTGGCAAACTGATCATGAACATTATTTCGCTGCAAAATAAAATGGAAGACTTTGCCTAATTAGAACCGACATCTGAATGAGCAAAGAGATCTCCAGCAGTTTAGGAATACTGTATGTTTTCCCATTTGAAAAATGTGTTTACAAATGAAAAGAAAAATCTTATGGTTTATTAAATAACATCTTGACTTTGGTTCTTAAATTATAAATGCATATATTCCACTGGAACGATCAGCAGATTGGTGAAGATGGACTACCAGATCAATGTTTTCAAAGCAGTTTTGCAGGAAGTCCTACAGCTGTGGGTACCAAGTACCAGCTGTGAGTCCCCAGGGTCAAATATGCTAATGAAGGAAGAAAAACCAAACAAACCGAGGCCTGTTATTTGTGGATGATTTGAATAATGGTCACCCTTTTTGGTGTGCCTCTCTCATGATACATGTCAACCTGGAGGGGATAGTTGCTTGTCTCGTAACTTTGAAATGGTCGGTGCAAGCTAAGTTGATATTTGCATTAGCATACAAACAAGCAATATTGCAGTGTGCATGATTCTGGACAGTCACAAATACTGTAGTGAGAAGGGACAAGCTTTTTTGCTGAATCCTAGCAATGAGGATAATGAATTGTGTTCTGCATATGGCACATTGATAAACTCACTTCAAGCCATTAATCAGCAGCAGAGGGAAATGAGAGAGTCTTGGGAGTGGGCTTTGATTGACAGGATAATTTAGTGAGAGAAACAGAGTGTTTCATGGTGAATATGGCTCTGTGTCTATGGACTAATTACAGGTGAATACTTCCTCCCCAGATCAGAGTGGTGGCACTGGTTTTGGTAGAATTAAATACTTGAGGTAGTATCAGGTTAGCATGTCATTATTATTTTAAACACATACAAAATAATGTTTTCGAAGCAGTTTTGCAGACTCGGGCTTCTAACTGCTGCCGGCTGCCTGCCCAGCTACAAGCCAGCATGCCAGCACTGGAATTGTTTAGCTAGAAGAGATTATTGCTGTTTTGATTGCCAACATAAAAAGTGATCGTGCTCTGTGATAATCTCACTCCGAGTCTCATCTTCTTCTAACAGCAGTAAAGCTGAGATGGCATTAGACATCAGCCTTGCCCTGAGTCTCAAAATATCTAATATGCATTGCCTCCGCTTTGAATTTGTCCGAGGGCAATTCTTCTTTTCTATTAGCATCTCATCCGGCCTTACACATTGAATTTTCTCACTTTGCATTTGTGTGCCAAGCACCGCTTCTGCTTGAATAGCAGAATAATCCAATCAGCAGAGAGCGCCTCAGACCCAAGACATCTGACCTCTACTGAGGATGGGATCTTGTCAAAGAACATCTTATTTCAGTAACAAGGACTCTGCTTTGTTTGCAGACTTTTTTCTCTGTGTTACAACCTGTCTGACATTATGACATTTTATAAATCATTTATTGGAAGACCCCTCTGTGAATTGCCACTTAATCGGGGTGGAGGAGTTTGTGTGCTTGAATGACACTAGAAGCAATGCTGTCAGGGGCAGTTGTCCCAGATTGGGCCTTTCAAGACAGATTGATCCTAGATGGCAGGCCAGAAAGTGTGATTTATGAAATTTGTATGAACAGAAGACAGCAAGGATTGCTGAAGCAAAGAGAAGTCCTTCGCCTGGACATGGGTTACCATGGCCCCACCCTGGAGCCAGACATAGAAAAGGATCTTGTTGGTGAGCTCCTGGCATCAAACGGGTTGGGTGCAATGTGCTATGGGTGGCATGTAAAGGCAGGGTCCTTGGGACTTTTATCTTGGCTTAACAAAGCTGGTTCTTGAGACATGGAATGTCACCTCTCTGTTGGCAAAGGAGCACAAGGGTCTGGAGCAAATCTCTTAGGTCAAAATGGGTTTTCTCCACGAGGCATCTGGGCTCTCCTTAAAGAAAGGTTGAGAAGTTCAGAGAAAGACTTGGCCCATCTACATCATTGTATGTTCCCAAACAATGGTGAAATTAGTCCTCTGCAAGTTCAATTTCAAGTACAGATAGTCCTCGACTTACGGCGGCCTCGACTTACGACGTTTCGGGGTTACGTCACGCATCTCATAAAAAAAGAAAAATTGAAAAATCTTATTTTATGTGTTTAAATGTTCTTGATTTTATGTGTACAGCACTTTGTTGCAGCTGTGGTTGTTTTAAATGGCTTTATAAATAAAGTATTATTATTATTATTATTATTATTTAGAAGCCGATTTACGCAGTTTCCATCAGTTTTCGGCAGTGTCCGTCAGTTTTCGGCAGTGTCCGACAGTTTTCGGTTAGCTTCGGTTAGCTCCACAGCCGGCTTTGGACAGACCGTGTGTCAGATCTCAGATCAGAGGTTGCCTCGCTCGGATACATGAGCTGGAAACGCTCGGTGAACTCTGTGGACGTCTCAGGCGGAGGAACGGACTCATGGCCTCGGATGTTGCTGGGACACCGAGCTAACATGCTATCAGGCGGAGGAACGGCCTCGTAGCCTCGGATGTTGCCGGGACACCGAGCTAACATGCTAAAATGAGGAGGAATGGCTTGGCGGCCTCGGATGTTTGTGGGACCCCGAGCTAACATGCTAAAACGCGGAGGAACGGCTTCACCAGCTCCCAGTAAGTTATTAACTCTTTTTTCCCTTCATTATGGCTCCAAATGTATGGAGCTAACATGCTAACAGGCCTTACTGTAAACAGTTTGGACCACGTGAAGCAGCAGGAAGCCGCAGAGCTCGGACGTGCAACGAGCTAACATGCTATCAGACGGAGGAAGAATTAACCAGCTACCAGTAAGAAATTAAGTCTTTTTTTCCTTCATTATGGCTCCGAATGTACTGCATGTGTTTTTTTGATAATTATGTAGGGTACTGTGTTAGGATAGGCGAAGTGCTTGGTAACTGTACAGTACCGTACATGTACATGTATATGGGGCGGCCAATGGCGGCCAGTGTGTATGTGTTTTTCGACTTACGGCAATTTCGAGTTACGGACGGACGTAGGAACAGAACTCGTTCGCAAGTAGGGGACTACCTGGATCTTTATTATTAATCCCGAGGGGCAATTAGTTTCACAGTCAGTAGTGATATAAAACATCAATACTGTACTATCCAAAACATTTGTAAGGATAGTATCCCTCTGTTGGTCTCCATGTGTCTGTACTCCTTAGTGTCGCTCCTTAATTGTCTTGAACAGTTCCACCCACGTGTCCTCCAGGTGTTTGTAATTACACCCTGTCTTGTCTGTGTATATGTCTGTCTGTGAGCCCTGTTCAGTGTTGGTCCATCGTCTGGTACACCTCCTGGTTTGTCTCCTGCATTACAGTATTTGTATTATCCTGACCTGATCCTTTCCTGTAAATGTTGCTGCCACGTCAGCCTGTTTATTTTCATTATTAAAGTATTTGTTATTTTGACATTCTGGCCTCTGAGTCCTGCCTGTACTATTGTGTTCTTTCCTGCTCTGCCCTTCCTGAAACCCTGACAACATTAAGACATTAAAATATTGCATGTAACCCATCACACCTGAGATACACCCAGGTGGAACTATGGGCAGCTATGTGAGTAGCCAGGGAGCAATTAGGGATTAGGAGTTTTGCTCAGAGACACCACGACATGTGGGAATGGCTGGGAGTCGAACAGCGACTTTCTGGTCCAAAGTCAGCTGCCCTACCTCTACACCACCTCAGCCTCATCAAGGAGAACCACTCGGGGTGGTTCCGTCATCTGGTAGGGATGTCCCCTGAACACCACCCTAGGCATATTCCAGGCATGTGCAACTGGGAGAAGAACCTGGGGAAGCTCAGTTTTTTTAACTCAGTTTAGGACAACATTTTATTGGTTTTAGTTTAGTTTTCGTTCTTTAGAAATGTTGTTTTCCTTGATTATAATCTTATTGGCTTTTAGAGTATTGTATTTTGTTTAAGTTAGTGGAAAAAAAGAAATTTTGTAAGCAATAAAAACTTTAAAATAACTATCTGACAGGAATTTTTCTTTTTGATGACTATGGAAAAAAAGGCTAAACATTTTGTTCTGGACAAATCCAAATTTAGTAAAATAGTTCAATCTCTTCATGATGTTAATAAATCTAATTTGAATACCCTCATGATTAACATTTTATAGGGTGGTTGCCAGAGAACAGTTTCATTTCTTGGATTGTATACAAACGGGTCTTTGTCTTCAAGTCAAAATGAAAAACATGTTCTTACAATCTCTAAAATCCCAGAGACATACCGGTAATCAAAATTATATTAAATAAAAACACATCCTGTTATCATGCGCCTTACACAGCGACATGCAGTGCTAATTACCATTATTACAGAAAAATAGACAAATTAAAAATGACTACATGTTCTGTTAGAAGATCAAGTTTAAACACAGCAGTTCTGTTTAAATGTTTTAAATGAAAGCAACAATATCATTTGGTCCACCTCCAAAGGTCGTCCTTGACTTACGACGGCCTCGAGTTACGTTTTGGGGTTATGACATGCATCTCTATTTAAAAAAAAAAATAAAAATATATATATATATATATTTGATTTAAAAATGCAAGCCGTTTCCGGCGGTTTCGGGCAGTTTCCGATTTAGCTGCAGTAGCTGCGGAGGCTACAGCTTGCCCGGTACTCTCTAAAAAAGCCAAGTCTGGTCCTCTGGACATTCAAAAAACAAAACTTGTTGGAGCAAGCTGGACCGGCAGCAGCTGTGGACAAGTAGCTGTTTTATGGACGGCGGTTTTACAACGTAACCGAATGCAAAATCTGGAGGAGGGAGGGAGGAATGGAGGAAAGGCTTCACCAGCTTTCCAGAGTAGGAAATTAACTCTTTTTTTCCGTTCATTATGACTCTGAAACGTACGTGTTTTTTGATAATTATGTAGGGTACTGTGTTAGGATAGGCTAAGTGCTTGGTAAAATACAGTCTGCATGTATAAGGTGCAGTTTGGACATATGTTTCGAGTTACGTCGAAATTCGAGATACGACGGCGCATAAGAACAAAACTCTGTCGTAACTCGAGTACTACCTGTATGTGTATATATCCATCCATCCATCCATTTTCTTCCGCTTATCCGGGGTCGGGTCGCGGGGGTAGCAGCCTAAGTAGGGAGGCCCAGACTTCCCTCTCCCCAGCCACTTGGAGCAGCTCCTCTGGGGGAATCCCAAGGCGTTCCCAGGCCAGCCGAGAAACATAGTCCCTCCAGCGTGTCCTGGGTCTTCCTCTGGGTCTCCTCCCGGTGGGACATGCCCGGAACACCTCACCAGGGAGGCGTCCAGGAGGCATCCTAACCAGATGCCCGAGCCACCTCAACTGGCTCCTCTCGATGTGGAGAAGCAGCGGCTCTACTCCGAGTCCCTCCCGGATGACTGAGCTTCTCACCCTATCTCTAATGGTGTGTTCACACAGTGCAGCGTTTTGACCTCCAAGCTTCCAGCTTCCATGTAAAGTCAATGGTGGACGCACCCAGCAGCCTCCTGGCGTCTGGCGTCAGGTCGCGTGCGTGTTGCGCGTTCTGAGGAGCGTTTTTCCGTGTACGTGAACCGGCGTCGGCTTCCAAGTTCCGCTTCAGCTGAGCTGAAGTTTTCGCGGTTCAAACGTTCAAACGCCGCTCAAATCTACCTGATTGGTTGGTGTGTCAACCAATCAGGGAGAGTCGGGGTGGAGCTATGTGACGCGGAACGAGGGGACGGTTGTGCGCATGCGCAACTGTGTGACGCATTGTTTGTTGGACTGAAGCGCGAAGTTGTGTACAATGGAGGACAAACTAATCGTTGCTGTGTGTAACCGTCCAGTCCTTTACAACCAGTCAGATGTCCTCTACAGAGACAGAAATAAAAAGGTTGTTGCCTGGCGTAGTGTCAGTGATGAACTCAATACACCGGGTAAGTTTAACGTTTAACGTTCACAATTAACGTTATTAACGTTTAACGTTCTTCTTCTCTGCTAGCCGATTTGATTTTGATTTGATGTTTAGGGGCAGATATAATAAGATTTCATCTTCTTTCTGCTCCCTTCATTTTATCCTACTTGTATTCTTGTATCTGATGAAACTGTCTTGTACTGTATTGTTCTTTTAAAATGAATGAATAAACATCAATAAAAGAACAATACAAGACAGTTGCCATATGGAAAAAAACATTGCCATAAAAGGCAATGTTTTCACCTGCAGTGGCAACGCAACGCGATGACGTTACACGTGCCATATCCAAATTCAAAATGTTGGCGGTGTGGAAGTTTTATTTTTCATTGGTGAGGATGTCGGATTCTGAAGATTTATGGACTACATTGAGCCTCTCGACATTGTCCGCAGTATGAGATATTTTTCTGACGTAGCCTTACCCAATTTACAAGCCATCATTTCCGACGTCATTGATAAGCTAATAACCGATAGCTGGGTTGAGTAAATTTTACCACATACATTTGGATGTCGTGTTAGCCCCGTTAGCATGAATAGTCTTACGGCACAATGGATAGACACAAACTTTGAACTTAAAAAGGATGTCCTTCATGCACAGGAGTGCAGAGAATCCCACACTGCAGCTAGGAACCTGGAACAAGCCTCTACAAGTGCGAAAGCATCACAGGTGACTAATGCTAATAAATGACATTTAACACTTTTCATTAAATATAAGTTAAAGTGCCATGCATATCATATGGATCTTACTGAATATATGTCACCAACTCTTACAGCTGTTACACAATTTTTGTAGCAAATAAGCCTAAATAAGAGGGCTATGTTCTGACACAGGAACTTATATAAAATATCGGCATCGGTTATCGGCGGAATAAGTTTTACCATATTGGCATATCATATATCGGCCAAAAATCCAATAGATAATAGATAGATAATAGATAGATAGATAGATAGATAGAATCAAACCTCAACAACAATTTTAATAATACCATATACACAAAACTAACACAATTGTGTGACTGTCAGTAAACATTATTTTGAAACAGTTATGCAGATGCAATGTCACAACGGCTCCTCCATTATGATGCAATTAAGTTGCAGTCTTTTTTAATTGCACTGTTAGCATGTTTAGTTTTGAAAGATATGCGGGTGTAAGGTGCAGCTCAAAATATGGATTCAAAAGGCTTACATTGTATGCAGTGTGTATAAGGTGTGTTCAGTAATTTTTCTTTACTCACTACACCAACCCAGGTAAGGGCTTTAAATCCTTATAGGCAAGGAAACACATCCCTTGCCCTAAAACAATCCTATTACAGTCTTGATTGTGTAAACAAAATAAAAATCCATATTTTTTTTCCACTTGGATCAAAAGCCCTTCTCCATTTTCAAAAAGACACCAAATATTGTTTGTGCTAAAAAATAGAAAAATGTAATCCGCTGAATGTAATGCTACAACACGATCAATAAAAAACACATTAAACCGTGTGTTAGAAAACAAATAAAAAACAAAGGATAGTTCAAAGGCTATACTGTATATAACAAGATTCATGTCAAACGTTAAAGAATTACTTGATATTATGGATCTGTATACATTATTCATAATAATTAATGTGAATGGTTTCCAATAAGTAAAAACTAGTTTCATTGTTATTCATGATAAATGCAAAAACATTCAACAACTAGTGTATTTAGTTGCCAGTCGTTTTTGGGTTCCTAACAAGTTTTCCAGTTTTAGCTTAATCTTTGCCCAAGGATGCTTTTCAAAATGAGTGTTCGCTACTCTTCCACTGAAACTGAGGAGTTTTTACATCCCATTCTGCCTGTAAAACATTTCCAATGGAATTTTGTTTATTAGCAATGACAAAAAACTTTGCGGGCTATGTTGCTATGAATTGTCGTTTTATTTGTTGTAAGGTCACATTAATGCTTAGAAGAAATTATGCAAATATTACAAGAAACCGGGAAATATTAATGAGGTGTAATTTCAGACTGCTGGCGAGTAGACTGGAAGGCACTGTGAAAAAGGCTAATTAGAAAAACACGATAAGTTATGGTTTGATGGGTTTTCAGCCCCCACAGTGCTGCCAGTATAATTCTTATTTACCAGTCATCTCCAGCTGCATGCATTTCTTTGGCTTTGAATATATACTTGTCAGGCTCACAGCACGTTTAGCTGCTGTTAGACATCATGCCCCATATGTTACAGTCGTGTTCTGTTGCTTTTTACATGAAAAACATATATTGTTTATTGATGTATTTATTTTATTTTATTTTGGGTCTTTTTACTTTATAGATGTAGATCAGGATCTTCTGATGGAAGGAAAGCCAAAAATGAGCGGGGACACAAAACAGAGAGAGGAGGTGAGTAATATTCACAGGTCACAACATCCCTCACCTGAATACGGAGAAGCACTTCCATAGTAACGTAATCCTCAACCAAGGCCTACAGATTAAGTTAAAGGACACTGAGCCTGAATCTTTCATTAAATGAAGCCCTATTTCATTATTTAGAAGGTGTTATTATCTGCCTCAGTTCACAGGCTAAATGCCAACTGGCAAGTCCAAGGCCAATTTAAATGACTTGGTCCCATCTGCCCTGCTGCTTTTTTTTTTTCATCCTCTTCCCTACGAGTGGGTGGGCAAACTGGATAATGCAGTCAACCTGCGACATGCAGACTGGGTTCTGCTCCCTCATCTGTCTTTTCCCTGGAGCAGAGCACATACCTGCACCGAAGATTTGGTCTCAGTAATTTGCAGACCCTATACAACCACAGGTCAGTTTGTCAGTAAGCACTCTGACAGATTGCTCAAGGTGTTGAAAGAAAAGAAAGAAGGAAAAAAAAATCTCATACAGCTGGTCCCTGTGGAGGTTTAGCAGACTAATAAACAAAAACACCACCGGGCAGTTGGAAATAGCTTAAAAAGAAAGTATGAAGTTGGAACATTATTACAACCAAAGTATTGTAAAGCTGAACGTTTTTGTTTATTTATTTATTAGTTTTTTACTTTATTGTAACTGTTAACAGCACTATACAGGTTGTCCCCGACTTACGACGTCATCGACATACGACGTTCCGGACTTACGAGCGGACTAACGAACAGTAAAGTTGTACAGAAAATACAGCACTGGTGTGTGTTTTTAGATGAAAGTGTGTTAGCTAACTGTTTGTAAACAAAGTTCTGTGCATGTTTATGAACCAGTATGTACGTCTGGGTTGAAAAACGGGTGTTCGGCGCAGCGCTAGCATACATTTTCCGACTTACGACCAAAAATCCGGACTTACGAGCGACACGTGTTTCGGGTTCCGACACACAAATTTTTGTCTTACGAGCAATTCGTGGGAACGGAACTCGCTTGTAAGTCGGGGACAACCTGTATTTGTTTTCATCATCATCATCATCATCATCATCATCATCATCATCATCATCATCATCATCATCATCATCATCATCATCATCATCATCATCATCATCATCACATATTAAATGAATGTTAATCTAAACTTTTATGACGATAAATGTACGTCAACTCAACTTTAAAACAGTCTGACAGGTAGGTTGATAAAAAATACAACATTTACATTATCAGCATTTAATGTTTTGTGTAAACCTTCAGATCAGTTAGCTGAAAATCTGGCCTTGTTTTTGATTAAACTTACACATGTGGCTCAGTCGGCCGACATGTTTTAAAAAAAAGGTATTTGGAACTTTATTTAATTTATTTAAACCATCTGTGCACAACGCCAGTTTCGGTTTTATGTTTTACTTTTACTGAACCAGATCTACTAGTGAGCAACTGCAGCCTGGTGCATTCTCTACTGGCGCCCTGATTTCAGTTAAATCATTGGAAGTAAGTCTTTCTGAGCCATGGCAAGTCCAACTCTGCAGCCCACATGCATGTGGACCTGCTTTTTGTACTAAACTTGTGCAACATGCTAGAGTATTTTTGCTATTTACTTCCAAACTAAAACAATTTTGTTGAAAGAGGTGAACTCTGCAGCAATGTCCAGCCAGAACAAATGTACATCTTCTGGAAGTTGACGTTTATCCCAGTTAAATTTTATAGAGGCTCATGAACATAAAAAGCATGGCATCACAGAGCACACCGATACAAAAATCAAAAGCATGGAGATAGAGGTAAAAAATAAATAAATAAAATAACTAAATACTGAAAGGGATGCATTATTTTACGACTTCATGATTATGGGATCCAAAAATGCATTTACAATGGCATTTCCCTGTGGTGAGTTTTTAAACCTAAAGAACAGTAGTAGAGGGCATTAATGTAAATGTGAGGTAATGGGAGCATTAAAAAAAAATCTAAAAAAAAAAACATTGTAGAAAGAATTTCAGGCTTTGTCAGAAAAAAAAGTGTTTATGGACATCACAAATAAATACATAAATAATCAGACCAAAAGAAATACATGGCTGATTTTTCCCCATAAAACCTGAGTTCTATCAAAAGGGCAGTACCCCACTTTATACGATCTGAACGATCACTTCAAGAATTAATTCTGGCCAAACAACAATTGGTCATTTTTGAATCAACAAGAAGATGCATTTATTATTATACAGATCTACTGGACCAAAACGGTATTCCATCAAACCACAACAGCACACCAAAAAGGAGTTCAAATTAATGGTTTTTGGTTCAATAAAAAAAAATCACTAAAATAACCAACACTTTGAATTAAAACTAAAATAGATTTACAAAAGCAAACAAGCACCGTAAGAAGATTTTATTCCATTAGCTTGTCAAAATTAACTTGATCAAGAGATTTACACAAGTTACAATTTTAATTGAGTTAGATATGCAAGACCAAACTTCTACCCAAAGGAAATCAATCATTTATCAAATCAAACAAAGTAGTACAGAAACCTATGGATATTTAATAAAGATAAATTAATGTTACTTGGGTAATAATCATGTACAGTAACTTAGACATTCAATGCTGCTTTCATTATTTGTTCTTTACTTTTTTTGTTTAACACGTTAAAAGATTTTACAGCGTGAAGGTAAAGCCTTGTCCTCATTCCATTGACATGAGGAGCATGCATAATCATCCCCATGTACTTCAGGATTTCATGTCCGTCGTGAATGAATGGCTCCGGTTTCATGGACTGTCAGATAAAAAGCATCATTACACACAGATCTGACTGCTCAAGGATCATTTGAATAAAGTGCTCAGTTACATTATTATCGGTTTCATTCATTATTGACTGGTAGGGTGGCTCTGTTCCCAATACAGAAGGATAACACTTCACTGCATGAAGCCCTTCATTTAGCTGGCTCTGGAATAACGCCGTGTGCCGTCTCCGAAGAGGGAACCATTATATGCAGAGCAAAAAATCCTCCCAACATAGAAAGCCTCCAGCTTCATAACAAACAAACACAATTTCTCTTCCCCCCCCCCCCCTTTTTACTTAATTTTCCGAATGACTTAGCAAATACATCTCTGCTGAGGAATAAAGCAGCTTCCGTGGCTACTTATCAGGGGATTTGTGTAGCTCGGTGCACTAAACAGCAAACAAAGCTGGAGGAAATAAAAGAGTCAGCACAAGCCTGTAACATATCATGTGTTTTTAAGTGATTTTTTTAACCACAGAGTGCACATTTCCCTTCAAATGTCAGTGCATGTGTCATGCAGTCCAATCTGCTCAAGACAGAACTCTACCAAGCTGTTGGTGATTATTTTTTTTATTTTTTTTGAATTAATTAGAGGATTTGGCACTCACCGACTCGGCTTCCCCAATGAGCAATGTGATCCCTTGTTACAGTAATGTACAAAATAACTCCCCACTTTGCCAGATGTCCTGCTATCCTCAGCTACCAGTTTATAATTGTGTGTGGCCACAATAGGAAAGCCCTTGTGCATTCTCAACAAATGAGATTCATGAGACCGGAGGAATATTGAAATTCAAGTGTAATACATTTTTATTTTTATTTTTTATTTTGTATATGACACATTGATTTCTTGCAGAGTCGGATGTGCCAAAGTATGGGGGTCAGCCATAGGGCATGGCCGCTGGAGTTGGTGTTCTCATCTTTATTCAGCAAAAGATCAATATTGCTATAGCTCCACACAATACCATCCACTTTATTAATAGTATTACACAAATGGTAAATTGACTATACTTATATAGCACCTTTCTATGTTATCTAGACGCTCAAAGTGCTTTACACTAGTGCCCTCATTTATCCATTCATACAGCACTCTATCTGTACAAAGATTAATCAGTACTTTATCTTATTCACACACAGATGGGACACACATAGGAGGCAATGAGGGGTTCAGTGTCTTGCTCAGGGACACTTGGGCATGTGAATGCTGGTGGAATCGAACCCCCAATTCTTGCACTGGAGGATGACTGCTGACACAATTCCTGGAAAGGGAAAACATTCAAGTTCTTGCATGGCCAGCATACTCACTGTTCATGTCATGCATTGAGCATGTTTGAGATGCTCTGCAATGGCATATACGACAGCATGTTCCAGTTCCTGACAAAACCCAGCAACTTCAAACTGCCATTGAAGAGGAGTGGACCAATCTTCCACAGGCTGCAGTCAACAACCTAATCAAATCTGTGAAGATGTGTTGCACTGCATAAAGCAAGTACCAATCACACCCTATACTGACTAGTTTTCTTACCCCCTGGACCCCACCAGCACATTTAGAGTGGCCTTTAACCGTGGACAGCCCAATGCACACCTGTGCATTATGCATGCTGTCTAATGAGCATCTTGATATGTCACACCTGTAAGGTGGAGGGATGGTCTCAGCAAAGGAGAAAGTGCTCACTAACATAGAGTTACACAAATGTATGAACAATATTTGAGTGGAAAAAAGCCATTTGTGTACATAGAAAGTTCAGCTCATGAAAATTGGGGCGGGGTGGGGGGGCAACAGTGTTGCTTTTTTTTTCAGTGTCATTTCAGCTGTATTTTCTCCTTCATTAATTTGTCGTCAATCACAGTAGATTCAACAGGCATGTTTATTCAATGGTTCTTGCACCTACAGCCTCATGATTTCATGGAAACATATAACACCAAAGCCATGACCGTTTATCACCACGTGTCCCACGTAAAGACAAAATATTGCTTGACATTATGTCTTTTAATCCCAAACACTATCTGAATGTGCACCAATGGTATGCATCAGTCGTCCTCTAATGCGAGAGTTGGAGGTTTAATTCCACCAGCAGTCACATGCTGAAGTGTTCATAACACTGAACCTCTGATTGCCTCCGATGTGTGTCCCATCAGGGTATGAATGTGATCTAAAAGCACTGTTTAGTATTTATATAGATATAGTAGAGTGCTGTATGAATGTGATCTAAAAGCACTGTTTAGTATTTATATAGATATAGTAGAGTGCTGTATGAATGTGATCTAAAAGCACTGTTTAGTATTTATATAGATATAGTAGAGTGCTGTATGAATGCGGGCACAGATTGTAGAGTAAAGCACTTTGAGTATATTGATAAAGATAGAACGTCGCTATATAAGTACAGTCCATTTATATTATATCCACCTTTAACATAAATAGTTGGAGTGTGGGTGAGGAAAATTTCTGCTGATTTCCATGTTAGTGCTGAGGTGTTAAAACTGTTTTTCCCCATTTACTAACTGATGAGATAATACTGTTGGAAGATGGTGCAGAGTTCATACTTTGTTATTCAAAGATTGGTTTTATGGAAATCTCAGGCTCAAAATATTCTTCCTTGGGGAAGAATTGGATTTTAGCACACAAATGTCCATACTAAAAAATACACACATTTTACTGATGATATGGTTCAGTGAATTCAAGAAAACGGACGTTGCAGATAAGTTTCTGCTAGAATGCTATCATAGATTCCCAATTTGTATTCTCTGAAAATGTTTAAAAAGAAATGCCATTAAATCAAAGCTAGTTCCTGGACGGTAATGGACTGGCTCCTTTTCAGTTCAGCCACATGTCATGTTTGGAGTGGCTCTGAGCCAATCAGCTCTTCAGAGAGATGATTACCGTGTCCAAATTTGAACAGGCGATTAGGCAAGACTCGCTGTTTAGACACTAGAGGACAATTTAATTCTAAAATACAGGTGGTGATTACCAAATAACCTGTGAAAAGCAACCCTATTCTTAAGCCTGACAAAACAAAAACGGTATGAGGGCTTGAAGAGCCAATTTAATCTCTGATGCCAGTTTACAAAACAGATTTATTTTAACCTAAGAGTGCATCATATGCTGCATCAAATTACATAAAACTGTTATAGTAAATCAGAAAATACATATCAAATGTCTGTTTATATTATTTATTATTATTATTATTATTATTATTATTATTATTATTATTATTATTATTA
>JBBPBX010000728.1:92760-119432 GCA_038048925.1 Garcialebias charrua | reverse complement strand
TTGTTGTAATATTTGTTTTGGTTCTGAACACTCCCAGCCAAGAGTCAGAGTCAGAGTCAGAGTCAGAGAGAATTTATTGTCATTTGCACCGCATGTAGTACATGTGTTGAAAACGAGATTAAGAGAGGTTTTGTATTAACACTAGTTAATGACTAATATGGATTTTAACTATGCCAACATGTAGTTCATTTGTTAAATCTCAATTGTTGAAGAGCCATTTTAGATTATTGCTACCTTAGGTACTATAATCTATACTGATCTCACAACTTTTCAAATTTAGTCAATTCTTTTCGAGAGGTTACCTAAATAAATAAATAAAGTAATAATAATAATAATAATGAATTCAATTTATAACGCACTTTTCATTAATGAAAATCTCAAAGTGCTACAAAGTGCAACAGAATTAAATGTCAATAAAACAAGTAAACAAGTAAAATCAATAACAGTATCAACTAAGATCAAAAGTAGAATCATGAGGAGGTAGAGTATGCTCGGTTGAAAAGAAAGGTCTTCAAGCCGCTCTTAAAGTCAACCACAGACTGTGGGGCTCTCAGACAGTCAGGAAGAGAGTTCCACAGGCGGGGGGCAGCCACACTGAAAGCCCGGTCTCCCATGGTCCTTAATTTGGTTCTCGGAATGTGAAGGAGATTACTGTTCTGTGACCGCAGCGACCGGGTGGATGAGTATGGAATAAGAATATCCTTCAGATAATCTGGTGAAGCTCCATGTAAGCATTGATGTGTAATGAGAGCAGTTTTGTACTGAATTCTGTAGGCGACAGGAAGCCAATGAAGGTTATGGAGAATGGGCGTAATATGTTCAAATAAGTCTCGCCATAGACTCCAAATTTTAAAAGGGTAAACCAAAAACGTGCGTCGTTCGTCTAAAGGACAACAGAAAATTAGACCAAACTACATTTTCTTTTTCTATTTTAGTTCTAACTTAAACGAAGTTATGAATAGAGGAATAGTTTGGAAGAAGAGGCCTTCATTACAGAAGACCCCTGAACCTTCTATAGATGTAGATCCCTATACAGCATCTAACTTTTACAGCATTACCCACCCCTTAATTGGTAATTGTAGCTGATCTAAATCATGATAGCTTACACACAAGGTACATTTAGGTAAGGCTTAATGTAAAATCCCAATCATGAGCCCACCTAAAACCACATAATTGAATGACACATATAACCAGAATGGCACAGACTGGAAATCACCCAGCCAACATCCTTCGATGTGGGGACCTGTAACTCCAATGTTGGTCTCCAACCTTGATCCAGTGGTCGCCTCTTCTACATATATCAAGGAGCCCTCTACATGCAGATACAAAAACAATTGTTGCTGATCAATCAACAATTCTAATCATTGAGGAATTACCGCTGTGGATTATAAACTTTGTTCCAATGGATTAAAGACTTTGTCTTCTAAGGGATTAGAAGTTTGCAGCAATGGGATTACCAACAAACAGTATGGAATTACCTATAAACAATATGGGAATTACTTTTTGATTATTTTTCCACTTGCTGGATTACATCAAGATCAGAGACATTTGGAAGTATCCTTTCATGTTGGAACTCATCCCCATGGACAGGCGATGACTTCCAAAAGGGGGGAATGTAGTGGACAAGACCCTTCGTCTCTTTGAACTGTCCCAGTGATACCTTTTCACTGATTCTCTCAGTGAAACAGACATTAACACACTTTATTCCATTTAGTTTGAATCTAAGAACATAATCACTCACAAGAGACTCTTTTTATTCTTTAAATTTGTTCTAATTCAAATGTATTCAACAGAATAACCTGCCATTTTTATGAACATTTGTTATTCGCATGAGCAATGTATTCTTCAATGTGTGGATGATCATGTGTCAATATCCTGGTCTATGCTGTACTATGATGGTGCTCAAACTGTGTTTAAGTTGAAGGTCGATGTCAGAGTGGTCTGTTAGTTTTGTTTAGAAATGGAGAGACTGTTTTAATCAAGTTTAATCATAACGTTGGCTCTGTCTCCTCTTCATTCCAAAACACCTTTCTCTTTTTTTTTAAAACAATCCTTCACTCCTCTGAACTCTTGACTTGATCTAATTCCCTCCTACCTCCCTGGTTATTAACCAGTGAATGAAGTGGAAACTCTGACGTCAAGTTTCCTTCAAAACTCTCATTTCCTGTTTCTCCCTCAGTCTTACGTGAGAACTGTGCTGGAAGTTTCTTCTCCTAACAGCTGTATGGACGTCAATCAAATGCTAAAGACCTCGTTCTACAGCAAGGTTTCACGGCACGCCTGCTGTGAAAACCGAACCAAGCGTAAGCTCCACTTCGAATGAATTTTTCTTCGAGGAAAATTGTATTTTGAAATCATCCAGGAAGTGCCTCTACTTCTGCCAAAAAAGGCGGACATCAACGAGACGCTGAATAGTCAGAGAGTCAGAGAGTCAGAGAGAATTTATTGTCATTTGCACCGCATGTAGTACATGTGTTGAAAACGAGATTATGTACACAGGGTCCCAGTTACATCCAACAACAAATGCAAGAGAAATACAATAATAACATCTAGGATTAACTAAGAGAGACATCACATCAGCTAGTAATACACTAAGCCCTAATGTAGTAGAAAAACATCATTATAAACAGCAGCACGAACATGAGCAGATGGTCACAGATGAACGCAGCAACAAGAAACAGATCAGTATCAGTATGATGTGACATTTTGCAGTGTTTATTCTTATTATTTATTTATTCATGAGTCTGACAGCCTCAGGGTAGAAGCTGTTTCTCAGTCTAGTGGTTCTACATTTGATGCTCCTCAACCTCCGTCCCGAGGGGAGTGGTGCAAAGAGTGAGTGTGCTGGGTGAGTGAGGTCTTTCATGATGCAGGTGGCTCTTTTTCTGCATCTGGAGGTGTAAATGTCTGTGATGGTGGGGAGACTGACTCCCACAGACTTCTGTGCAGCCTTCACCACTCTCTGCAGAGCTTTTCTCTCTGCAACTGTGCAGCCTCCATGCCACACGTTGATGCTGGAGCACAGGACGCTCTCCACTGCACACCTGTAGAACGAGGTGAGGACTGGGCTTCTCAGACCGGCTCGTCTCAGCCGTCTGAGGAAGTAGAGTCTCTGATGACCTTTCTTGATCAGGCTGGTGGTGTTATTGCTCCAGCTGAGGTTATCATTCATGTGTACACCCAGGTATTTGTAGCTGGAGACCACCTCCACCGCAGATCCACCTATATACAGTGGGGTGTGGGTGTGTTTGTTCCTTCTGAAGTCCACAATCATCTCCTTCGTCTTCTTCACATTCATGTGAAGGTTGTTCTCTTTGCACCAGCTCTCCAGATGTTCCACCTCCTGTCTGTAGCTGGATTCATCATTATCTGTGATGCATCCCACCACAGCTGTATCATCTGCAAACTTAACAATATGACAGCCTGGATGTGTGGCTGTACAATCATATGTGGCTGTATAGGTAAACACGCTGAAGTCCAACTTGGGCTTAACCAGACCTACGACCCGTTTTACGTCCAAGGCTGCTTCTCAACTCTTACCAGAACTGAGACTGAACGTCTGAAAAGGTAAAGAGTCACTGATTGTTTACTGAAGTGTATGATGAGTCTAGCTGGATTCATTTGGAAGAGCTGTTATTTTGGTGGAAACTCAAGATAAATCTCTTTCCTTCCATCCTCCTCCTCACTTTCACTTTCTCCCTTATCTTTTGCTAGTAACAACTAAGCTAAAATGCCTGTAGATATAAGTAAATATATAATCTTATTACTTGTTTCTGTTGTTCACAATTAAATCCGCTGACGAGTAAATTATAGGAAACTGATCGATCAATCAATGTACATGTTATGATGTAATTTTATGAGTCTTAATAAATGATTCAGTTCTGCTGAATCAACATAAATTAATGTTTCATGCATTTTGCATCTCATCACCTGGTCACAAAATGTATTGATTAATCTGAAAAAGAGAGAACCCGTGAATTATTGATGATATTTTGTGTCAGGATAAAACCTGCTAATTTTACATCTGCAGTACAGTACAGTGAGTAAATCTGATCACCCCTGTAGCCTACCCCTACAACATCTAGAACTGAATATACAAGTATTTTGAAGTCAGGCCTAATCAAAATGGTCACCACAGCTAATCAAGCACAGCCTACACAAAGAAAAAACTGCTACATCTTGGTGAATTTTAGATGCAGAGTTGAAATTTGGCATTGTGTGTCTGAGAGTCGTTTGTTGCTGTGAACAGACACAAAGGATAGGAAGCAGGATGTAGACGAGTCCAGACAGGTTTAACACAGATGTGCTCTAAAAACAGCTGCCAGAAGTTTAAACACCTACCTGTGGTTGTTCACTGAGACCAGCAGAAAGTGTGCCCTTCCATCACTGTATTGTTTCTTGTGAGATTTGACTTTAGTTCCTCTGTTGTTCAGCACCACTGCTCCATTCTCCAGGGCGATGCTGAACTCGTTCGACTGAAGAGACATACTAAAAGTTATCTTCAGCACTCGTCAACAAAGCTGAAAGGACTATTTTGTTTTGCCTCTGTGTGTGTGTGTGTGTGTATAATGTTAGCAAAAATATATCATGACACAAAGAATGGGTTTAACTGAAACTCTTAGAAAGGAATAAATTAATTCACATCTGCAAACAATAACCTTTGAAGTCAACACATTTAAAATGGCCACCACAGCTAAGCAACCTTAAATTTTAAATGGCCACAACTGAGCAAGTTTTACTGAGCTACAATTTGAAGTGTTAGTAAGTTTATATGTGTGTGTGTGTGACAGATGTACTTACTCCTTCGCTGTGGTAGAACAAGAGCCCACTGGGCTGAAGCGTTCTGAAGTTGAGGCCTCCCTCAAAGCTGTCAAACGGTGAAATCTTTGCTGTCGACCCCAGATAGCTTTCTCCAGTGAAATGAGCTTCGTGGGACATCTGTCAAATAAAAACACAGTTTACCTTCAGCTCCTCTTGTTTTTCTAAGAAGACTTGTAAAACCTGCCAGTTGTTTCCTCTGACTCAAGTATTTGTGTATCTACTTGGTTTTTGTTGCCTCCTTTTTTCTGGTATCATCACCTACTTTGCCAAGACTGGTCATCATTATGGGGGACCCAGTGGTGGGCACAGACCGCTAGAGAGCGCTAAAGCGCTAATCCGCTTACAATGGACCTAAACTTTTTGTCAGCGTTTTTGTGGTTTGACTAACTTTTATAATTCATAAGCGGATTTGTGCTATTTTTATTTAAAATGCAGTACCGCTAATAACTAATTATCTATCAGTAAAAACCAATAAACTTATTTACAAGCTCTTATGCTGGCTCCGTAGCTGCTTGTTTTACCTTTTTCCCCTCCCTCACCGTAAAGAGCAGAGAGGAGGGAGGGTTGGAGGGGGAGGGAGCAGAGCGGAGAACAGACTCGGATCTACCATGTGCCTGGGGATCCCATTTCAGCAGGGGCCCCGGCCCCGCCCCGGCCAGTCACCTACATCCCTAACATTGATCCTGCTTGTTAATGTACATTTAACATAAAAATAATTATAGTTACGATGAAAACGATCATTAAATACGCAATACAAAAACCGGTCGATTTCTTTATCCCCCTACTAAAAATGGACTATTCCATCTTGACATCTTCCGGGTCAGAGGTGAACTCGGAGGCTAATTCTGTGGCTAGCTGATTGTGCTGGGTTTCTTGGATAAATCCGCAGAGAACCCCGCTGTTTCAAGCCAAATTAACGCGGCCGGAGGATTTTATTGTGTGTTTTGTGTCGACCACTCGACGGTGAGTCGTTAGTTTTATGTATTTTAGTTACTTTTCATTAAATCTGTTGACTACCTATAGAATGTTGACATCTTCCGGGTCAGAGGTGAACTGGACGCTAACTCTGTGTCTAGCTGGTTGGTTGTGCTGGGTTACTAATGGATAAATCCGCAGAGAACCCCGCTGTTTCAAGCCAAATTAACGTGGCCGGAGGATTTTATTGTGTGTTTTGTGTCGACCACTCGACGGTGAGTCGTTAGTTTTATGTATTTGGGTTACTTTTATGTATAAATGCGGTGGCGACACACCCGTGTATTTGAGATTTAAAAGTGGTTTTAGGGATTAAAAGATCATTCTCTTTTTTGTTAATTTTGTGGCCGAATAGAATATATGTACGTAAAGTATTAAATAAATCCTTTGATTTTTGTAATTTCATCCTTTTAGGATCATTTTAGTTACTTTTCAGTTGGCAGTGTAGTGCAAATATTGCATAACGCTGCCGGCTACCAATTGTCGAATATAAATAGCGGATTAGATTAGCTTCCCCTAATTTTCATAAGACATTTGTGCTTTTGAAATTGTGGACCTAAAAAAATTAATAAGCGTTTTAGAAATTGTGGAACTAATTTTTTGATTAGCGTTGCCCACCACTGGGGGGACCCAATCCTGATCCAAATACAGTCAGACCCTGTATGATGGGTTAAGCCCCCGGTAGAGCTCAGCGTACATGCAGTACGCCTCTGTACGACATACGTACGCAGAGGCACAAGCGTAGCCCCGCAGGGCACGAACGCGCAAAGCTCTTTTTTACGACGCGTACGCGATGCGCGTTGTCTCACCATAAACTTCCCCGGCGCCGGACTGTTTTGTATGTTACACAAATGAATTAAATTCCCCTTCTTCATCGCTGATCAGGACTTTTGTTTTGTTTTTTTGCCAAAAGTCAAGTAAAAGCTTCATCCTCCGTTCACTCCATGACTGAAATGAATGAATTCATGTCCTACCTGGCTGCGCGAGGTTTTAAATATTTCCTGGTGGGCTGTGGGCTGCAGGAAAAGCGCTCCCTGTTTTTATTTTTTAGAAGTTTTTATTAACATATAAAGTGATAGAAAGACTGCTCGACCGCAGCCGAGCGACCGCAGCTGCCAGCTGCTGTCCCACTCGAGCTGTCAATCATTTCAGTAGGCGTGTCAGCAAGTGACCAATCAGCAACCTCAGTTTGTCCCCTCTGCACGCAGCTGCTCAAATTACAACAAGGATTTGGAGCGAAAAAGCGAGCATTTAACGTGAGAACGAAAAGCAGAGCTGTGCCAGCGAACGCGTGCGCACAGAATGCGCGCGTAGAGTGGCGTACAGGCTGTACGCTGAGCTTTGCCGGAGCCTTTAGTGGTTAGGGTTAGGTCTAAGGTGACAATTGGGATGGAGGTGGCTATGTCAGGGCTCAGGGTTAGGCATGTTTCAGTAAAGTTAGTGTTAGGCTTTTGTGAGGTTTTATTTGCTGCTCATGTTATGTTCACTGGGCAGCACGGTGGATCAGTTAGTACAGCTGCTACCTCTCAGCGAGCAGGTTGCCCTGTTCGAATCCCGGCCCGGGGCCTTTCTGGGTGGAGTTTACATGTTCTCTCTGTGCTGTGCTCACTTTACATTGTGTATGGTGCAAGGATGAATCAGTATCATGTAAAGTCTCTGGATCATGATCATCATACTGGCTGGGTGCATGATCTCACTGATGGGTATGTGTTTGTACTGAGTTTATGTTTATTTTCTGTGTTTAATGAGAAAAAAGAGATGGAGGGTTGGGGGGGGGAGCGATACAAGGAGGGAGATGTAAGACTGTTATTTTGTAGGGCTTGGTTTACTGGTATAATTATTAAGAACAAGGTTAAATTTTAGACTGGGCCTATTGGGACATTGTATAAAATAAGGTTAAATTTAGGCTCCTGGAGATTTTTTTTTCATTTTCTATATACAGTACAGTAAGTCCTTAGTAGTTGTACCAGAGCCTGCCCCTCGGAGGTTTCACTTTCGCTTTACATTCAAAATGTCACACAGCTGTACATTAGTCCATCACTGGGGGCTATTTTTGATACTCAGAAGTAGATCTGGTAAATTCAGTTCACTTTAAGGACTCAGGTTAGGTTAATCTGATTCACTCACTAAAATGACCCAGTTCACTTGAGTCATTCCCACAATCACTATTCTAAAGTAGCATTTCCGCAGCATATCAGGTCAAGTATTAACTCAGAGCAGGGACACAACTCATCTGAGTCAGCAGTGTTTCTGGTGGGTTATTGAACTGATGCAGCGAACCAACTCGAATTATAAAATCGTGTCAAGCACGCCATAATAGTGATCACTTAAAGGAATTTGTCTGGAGCAAATGTTGTAAGGGTCAGGGATAGGCTGCAGAAATGAATGGAAGTCAATACAGTGTTCTAGTTAGTATAGAAGCACAAAGTTGTGTATGTGTGTGTGTAACAGGGTTTACATGTCAGAGTGTGAGTTTGTTAAATAAAACACTTACAAAGGACTCCTCTGGGCAGCCGCTGCTGATGTCAATGGAGCCAGGCTCTTCCAGTAAGTTGAAATCTTTTTTCTGGAACTGAAATCCTTTCACACAGCCCTTCAGACCAACCACAGATGAAAGCTCTGGCCTGCAGGAAAATAATTAGTTTAATGATTTCCATCTTGAGATTACAGATCAGTTGTTCACCTCTAAACTGGTGGTGTTGTGTACAGTCAGGGTAAACTGGGGGAATGTTCTCCTTTGATCCCAGGGTCAAAGGAAACAACCATCTACTTAATAACAGTCATAAACTGTGCAGCTCCTGCAGCTATTAGCAGAATATTTCTTGTTGGGTGACTGAAGCACCCTGCACAACCAAAATGATAAAAATGGACTAAAGTAAAATTTTAACATTTATTCAGAATAAAATAATTATTCAGCTGTGCCTTGCAACATTTACCCTATAAAGTAGCAATGTGAGTCTGCGATTAGAGCAGATTTAATTTCAAAGGTTACACATTTTTCTTTGGCAGTAAACATGGATTCACGTTGACACAGTAAAAAATGCTTAAACAGTTTATTGTAACTCGGGAGTAAAAAGATGCACACAAGAAAAACTACTATGTGCTCGCAACACTGCAAACAACTATGGGACAAGACTATTAATTTTTTAAATCTTGGCATTTACATGAGATGCTGGTTGAAATGTGCAGCTTGTTGTATCTTTATGCTGCTCATTAATCCAGGTAGATGAATCTAACAAGGTTGAGTCCGGTCCTCTGGATGGATTCTAGAAGAATCAGTCCAGAGGACCTGAGTTAACCTTGTTAGCTTGTCATGTTTCTGTTCACTGAACTTGTTCTTGCATTTCTATCTGTTCATTCATTTTTCTATATCCACTTAATCCTGTGCAAGGACGTGTGGAGCTGGTGCTAAGCTCCACTGGTTATTAGGCAAAAGGCAGAGGAGGGGTAAACCCTGGTGTTAGGGAAGTAAGTTTATTTGTCTTGTTTCTCAGGTAGATGATGTTCGGGGATTTTGCTCCAGGTTTTGTGGACGTTTTTAACTACCATGGCTGAGAATGTTAACTGCCCACGAACCATGTGTTTGAGTTAGCCGAGCTGGACGAGGAGCTGGTTTGTGAATTTGGAGGAGCTGATAAACATAAAAACCAGCCTCACACACTTCCCGTGGCAGATTCTCATGACTGGACTTCATTTGTATACCTTTGTACATCTGTGTAACCTGTTCTGAAAATCTGTCCTTGCAAAAAAAAAACGGTTAAAAATCTTCTCCTGTCATCCAATGTGGCTTCTTTCCTTAAGTAAAATAAATAAATGATATTTTTATCCAACAGAAGCTTCAACTGCAACAAATTCAACCATCTGCAGGAGTAAGCAGCCTACATTAAGGCTCCCACAGACTCGGGCATTCTGTCAGCCATGCGGACACTATGCGCACTGTCCACATACGGTTGAGACTTCATACTCGAGCGTCCACCCTGAGCAGCTGCAGACCAGCTCCACAGGCAAGGGGCGTTTACCTTAGGGACAAATTGAGTTCGCCGATTGGTCATTTGCTGACACGCCTACTGGACTGATTGACATGTCAGATAAAAAATCCATACATCCAACCATTCTTTATCTTCCGCTTTTTCCGAAGTCAGGTCGTGGGGGCAACAGCTTGAGCAGGGAGGCCCAGACATCTCTTTCCACAGCCACCTCTTCCAGCTCTTCTGGATGGATTCCAAGGTGTTCCCAGGCCAACCAAGAGACATAGTCTCTCCAGCATGTCCTGGGTCTTCCCCGGGGTCTCTTCCCAGTTGGATATGCCCAAAGCACCTCTCTAGGGAGGTGCCCAGGGGGGCATCCTTTCCAGATGCCCCAACCACCTCAACTGGCTCCTCTTGACGTGGAGGAGTAGCGGTTTTACTCTGAGTCTCTCTCGGATAACTGAACTTCTTACCCTGTCTCTAAGGGAGAGTCCAGCTACCCTGCAGAGAAAACGCATTTCAATCACCTGTATCCACAATCTCATTCTTTCGGTCACTACTCAGAGCTCATGAACATAGGTGAGGGTAGGAGCATAGACCGACGGGTAAACAGAGAGCTTTGACTTACAGCTCAGCTCTCTCTTCACCACAACAGACTGGTACAGAGTCCGCAATACTGGAGATGCTGCACCAATCTGTCTGTCAATCTCACGTTCCATTCGTCCCTCACTCATGAACAAAACCAAGAGATACTTGAACTCCTCCACTTGAGACAGAACCTCACCCTTGACCTGAAGAGAACAATCCACCCTTTTCCGGTTGAAGACCATGGCCTCAGATCTGGATGTGCTGATTCTCATCCCAGCCGCTTCACACTCGGCTGCAAACCGCTCCAGTGAGAGCTGAGAATCACGGCACAATGACGCCAACAGGACAACATCATCTGCAAAGAGCAGAGATGGAATCCTGAGGCCATCAAACCGGAAACCCTCTGCCAGCTGGTTGCACCAAGAAATTCTGTCCATAAAAGTTATGAACAGAATCTATGACAAAGGGCAGCCCTGGTGGAGTCCAACTCCCACACTGAAGGGGTCCGATTTACTGCTGGCAATGCGAAACAAACTCTCGCACCGCTTGTACAGGGACTGAACAGCTCGTAGCAATGGGCCTCCAATCCCATACTCCCACAGTGTACCCTGAGGAACACGGTCAAATGTATTTTCCAAGTCCATAAAATACATGTAGACTGGATGGGCAAACTCCCATGACCCCTCAAGGACTTTAGTGAGGATAAAGAGCTGATCCAGTGTTCCACGGCCAGGACAGAACCCACATTGTTCCTCCTGGATCTGAGGTGTTCAAATCGTTGGTCGGAAAAAACAAATAAAAAAACGAACAAAAAATAGAGCTGGCAGCCCCAGCCGCAGCAGTTTTCTGTGTTTTTTGTTGTTGTTGTTAATAAAATAGTTCTAAAAAACAAACAAACAAACAAAAAACAGGGAGCACTGGCCCTGCAGCCTACACATCAGACCCGCCAACCGGGAAATCTCTAGACCCTCCTGCAGCCACGCTGGGCCTGATTTTAATTATCTCGTGACAAATTCCTTCATTTCTCACAATTTCAGTCAGGGCGTCAATGGACGAGGAGGAAGAGATTGCTTGCCTCTTGGCAAAAAAAAAAGAGAGAAAAAAAGAAAAGGCCATTAAACCAGATCAGGGATGAAGAAGGGGAATTTAATACATTGGTGTCACATACAAAACAGTCCGTCACCGGGTAGTTTATTGTGTGACACCGAGTATGTGTACGCGGTCATAAAAATTTATCTTTGCACGGACATGACTTGAGGGCGTCCGCTTCGAGTCTAATCCGGTACGCACTGACCTCTGTGGAGTGAAGTACGCCAGAGTATGTGGGAGCCTTAAGGAAGGAAGGAAGTCTGAGATTGTCATCATTGTATGTTATACAATGATGACTATTAGTTCTGTGCATTTAATCCATCGTACCTGAAATGCACCCAGGTGGAGCAGTGGGCAGCTGTGTGAACACCCGGGGAGCAATTGGGGATTAGGTCTTGCTCAGAGACACCACAACATGTGGGAATGGCTGGGAGTCGAACCACAACTTAAATCTAAAACAATAGTTCAGAACTTTTGAAGTGGGCTTTTGTTGAAAGCTTGTGAACCAATAAAATCCTAATATCTTAGGTAGCTCTTGGAATCAGCTCAGTTTGGAAGACCAGAGTTTAATTCCGACTACCGTACTTTCCACCCTTTAAGTCGCTCCGCCCTATATGTTGCATCAGTCCAATTATGTCCAATATAGTGGAAAAACCCATAAACGTGTCGCACCTCCGTATACGTTGCATGCGTTGCCGCTGATGCGTCGCGTATGTTACGCGTCACTGCAAATGGCCACAGGAGCGTGCACGGTAGGACTTTAACAAGATTAACACTTAAAAACTATTATTTGTTTGCTGAAAATTATAGCAAAGATGTGTCTGAGCTGAACTTTTCCTTAATAAATGCACGTAATGGTCAAATCAGCTGAATTAAAAAAAAATTGTTTTGCTACGTCGGTGCTGCGAAGCGTGCACGCGCAGCGAGCGGATACGCTTCATTTCTTTAAAATTTAACAAGATAAACACCTAAAAATAAAAAATAAAATAAAAAAATATATATAATATTTTTTTCCATTTATAGATGGCCTCCCTTCTCACCTTATAGCCATCCTCTCTCACCGATATGTATTTTTTTTTTTTTTTATAGAAAAAGAAAAGATAGAAAGTAAGACAACAAAACAACAATTATCCACAAAAAGAGCACAAGGCAATCACACCAACCTCCGTCCGCAATCCTGCAAAGCACATGACAGAACACAGCAACGAAATATACATGCATAAAGACTAATAATATTCATGACCTTGCAGTAGATTTCTCTAAATAAACATACCCATACCTACAAATATATATACCATATACAGTACATACATATGCATTCATATCACATATCCATCTACATATCTGCATATGATATCTACATATACATCCCTGCATCCATTTGTGTGTGGTTGTGAGCATGCATAAGTGAATAAGGTTCCTCCAATAGAACATTCAGCAGCGACTGTGAAGCATCAGAGATCCGTCCCTCCAAAGCCAGAGGCAGACGAAGGGGCGATCAAAGCCCAAGACCCCAAGAAGGACCCCGAGCCCAGAGTCCCCAGGGCCACCCGAACAGTAAGAGTCACTCGCCCACTCCCCAGATCCGACCAATGGGAAGAACCGGATGAGCTCCACCAGCGCCGCACACAATGACCCCCGGGGGGCCAACAGCGACAAGCCCACAGGCCCCCGCCGGAGCCCGCTGCACCGACGTAGCCCCAGGCCCGGGCACCGGGGCCAGGGGACGCTCACCCCTCAGGCCCAGACCCGAAAAATATATGTATTTCTTTGATGACATTATAGTAAAAGTGTTTCTGAGCTTAACTTTTCCTTAACAAATGCATGTAATCGTCAAATCAGCTGGATTTAAATTGTTTCGCTTTGACAGTCTTCCAAAGGTCGTGCGAGCTGCAAAAATAAAATATAAATAAATCAAATTTTCGCTCAAACATCTCCTAAAGCTAACTCATTGTAAATGTCCATCCAGTGATCACTTTCTGTAAGTTTCATCAAAATCTGTTTTGTTGTTCATGAGCTATTTTGCTAACAAACTCTGAGGTAACAGTAGTTCATACCTCCAGAGAGCAGGAGGCCGTGCTGCGACAGAGTGAGTCCGACCAGATGAGTCTGCTGTCAGACACATGAGCTGGGGACGGTCGGTGGACCCTAGCGGCCGAATGTGGTACTGCTCTATTTTTTTCGTCAGAATGAATGGAAACGGTCATATATCAGCCAAAAAATTGGTCTAGAAATATGGGAAAAAATCCCTAAATATGTCGCTTCGCCCGATAAGTCGCAGGACATGAACATTAGTTTTAAAAAAAAAACTGTGACTTATAAGCCGGAAATACGGTACCTCTCAGCAAGAAGGTTGCAGGATCACCTCCCCATGTTTTCTCAGTGCATGTGTGGATTTTCTTCAGGTGCTTCAGTTTCCTCCCACAGACCAAAAACAACAACAACAACAACAACAACAACAACAACAAAAGAATGTTAGGTTAATTTGTAACTCTAAAGTGTCCCATAGGTGTAGGGGAGGGTGTGAATGCTTGTTTGTCTGATTTGTTTTTATGTAGTATTGTGATGGATTTGCTAGTTGTCTATAATGTCTATACAACGCCTTTCACACAATGACTATAGAAACCAATTCCCCTCAACCAGGAAAGTAAACGCAAGTGACGAAAATGGATGGAGGAATAACTAGATTGACAAGCCTATGGCTAGACTGAGCAAAACAAAAATCAATGTGAGTCACTGCAATCTTTAAACAACTTGAATTAAAAGAACTTTATGCCTCTGTCAATTTACTATAACTGGGTTATTTACATATAATTATTTGGGTATTAGCCAGAGCAAATAGTAGTAGTAGCCACCAGCTGTAGCATCTCAGGTGCAGCATGGAGGAATACAGTTTTCTGATGGAATTGTAGTGTAATGTGAAATTGACAACAGAGTAAACATTTACAGTATAGCATTTCTATAACTGTTGTGAAAAGTTTAAGATTGAAGCAATCCACTATAGTGTTGGCCCAACTCAGATTGACCATAAGCTCATCAATAAGACACTTTTCCACATAACATTAACATGTGCACCTATCGTAACATATCGAACTAAACATAATCTGGACCCTTTTTAAACCATTTCTTGCAAACGTTTATAGTGACCTCACTTCACAAATACAGGATGCCCTCATTCTGAAAGATTCAAAGGGGTTCTCATAGGAATAGAAGAGCCTACAGACATAAAAACATGTATACGCACACACACACACACACACACACATGCTCAAATACACCTCTGCCAACAGATGGGCTTAAGGCTTTGTTGAGGTGGAGCTTGCAATTCCAGCCGTCCCATTTTCTGAAAATCCACTTTAATTAACATATCAGAAGCCCAAACGAGGCTAAACCTCATCTCTGCAAACTGTAATCTGCCCAGTTTCAACTGACCAGCCATAAAGCCCGCATGATAAGGCCTGCCAACAGAAACACAAGGATAATCCAGTTACACCTGCTTGTGCAGCATTCAGCCAACCATATCTCCCACTGTTATCCACAGCATGCATTTATGTTTAGGCAAAGTTTTCTTTAATTGATTTATTTTACAAACATGACACAGTACACCCACGTTTTTTGTATATTAAGCATATTTTACTTGAAGCCTCAAATGGTACCCTTAATTCTAATGTTACTTGCACAAATATTCCTGACGTTATTCTACTCCCAGGATGTCTATGATTAAATTTCCACTCGTTCTTTCGCCCACCCAATAATTCTGTTCCTCATATTTACTTACACTCCTACATCTACAACCCGCCATCTCACTTGAAAAGTAATTATTTTTCTATTTGAAAGTTACCTTTTGGAACATTCCGCTGCCATTTATTTCGTTCGTGTTTATTTTGTGCGTTACGCCTGCTACTATCAGCAACTTTTATTTCAAATTATTTGTCAACTGACTTTTACTGGATTGATCTATTGTATTGATGTTTGGGGGAAAGCGAGTAAAACAATTACAAAGCCTATTTTTATTTTACAGAAAAGACCTGTAAGAATTATCACTAAGCATTACTGTCATCCATCAAGCACATTATGAAGTTATTGAAGTTCCATGATTTGGTAGATTATAATATTTTATCAGTTATATATAGGGCTCAGAATAACGCATTACCTTTAAATATCTGAATACATTTTGCTAAAAGACAAAGTTGTTAAAATCTCAAGGGAACAAAGATATTTGTAAAACCAAAATACAGAACCGGTTTGAAGGGACGTTCTACCTCAATCCAGGGAATTGGATTATGGAATGGTTTGGAGAATGATGTTAAAAATGCCAAGTCAATGTTTACATTCAAGAAAATGTTCAAAACTGAATTGTTAAAAAATAAATGAAACAGCTTAGTGTGTATTGTACTAGAGTTAGAAAATTAGAAAGAGTTATTCATTTTGTTCTGTGACTTGTAGATAATTATTGTTTGAACTGATGTTTGAGAAAAGGGGCAGATATAATTAGATTTTTTTCTTCCTTCTGCTACCTTTCATTTTATATTTTGTATTCGTATCATATATGGTATTGTTTTGTAGTGTGTTTTAAAATGAATAAATGTATAAATAAATAAATAAATAAATAAATATATATATATAAATAAATTATTATTTTTCCTAAAAAAATATATCATAATCACAGTTTTAGTTTTGTTCATTTTGTTTTTAACAGTCAACTTTGGCATTGCCAATTTACGACAAAAATAAAAGTAAACAAAAACAAACAAAAATTACAACATATAGGTTTGAAGTACCATAACCAATATATGACATAAATAAAATGAAACAGTACTGTAATTGCTGTCGTACATGTCGCACCACTGTATAAGTCGCATCTATTAGTCACTGCTGACCACCCTGAAACGTGGACCGGTGTTGTGCCAAAAATCAATTGGCTGACAAATGGCAGCTGCGGGAGCGTGCGCGGGAGGACTTTAACAATAATTTAACAAGATTAACACTTAAAAACATTTATTTGTTTGCTTGACATTATAGTAAATGTGTACCTCAGTTTAACTTCTTCTTAATTCACTTTAATAGTCAAATCAGCTGCATTTCAAAAATCGATTTGCAGCTACGGGAGAACGCAGAGGGAGGACTCGCTGTGCATTTCTTAAAATTTTAACAAGATAACCACCAAAAAACAATTTTCTTTGCTCGACATTATAGCAAAGGTGTGTCTCGGTTTAACTTTTCTTTAATAAATGCACTTTAATGGTCAAATCAGCTGCATTCTGCCTGGGCGGCATGGCAAATTGCAGCTGATTTGATGTTTTCTCCAGGAGTTCCAGAGCGAGACAAAGGTGGCTTTGTATGGCAAGCCAAGTGTCTCATTAATAGCCACTTTTACCTATTAATGAGAAACTTGGTTTGCCATAATGCTCAAGCGCCCTCTAGCTGATGTAAATGGTAATGTTTAATATTTTTCATATCAGAATGAATGAAATCATCAGAGCACAGTCAAATATTGGATTATAAAAATGGGGAAAAAACATATTAGTCATTTCGGTGTATAAATCACAGGACTTGCAAATGTATGTAAAAAGGTGTGATTTATACACCAGTAAATATGGTAATAAGCTCAGACTGTCACTCTGATAAATGTTCTTTTATTTAACCCAAGCTTTTCATATCATATGAAACATGTATTTATTTGTTGCTTTTATCAATGAGGTTTGATTTAAATTGTTTCCATATTAGCAGCTGGTTTCGGCTGTCAGCAGCAAACTGGTTGATCCACTGTGAGCTGAATACAGCATCGCAGACTGAGGAAGTCTTTCGGACGAAAGACGAAATGTTTCAATTTTTTTGTTTTGTTCTGTTTTTTTGTGAATGTCCAAAGGACCAGACTTAGCTTTTTTAGATTTTTCTACCTGGATTATTGAGCATGCATCAATGTTTTTCCATATTAGTGTTGCCATTATTTACATTATTAACTGTTTAAACATATCTTAGAGAAACCAAACTCCCCACAGCAGCGGTTAGAATCAATGTTGACCACGAAGCAAACATAAACTCAGATTTTAGTCTAAAAGTGTCTTCAAACATTTATTGTTATACAGTACAAATGTAGCACACGGGCAACTTGTCTGACTTCATAGTGTCTGTCACAAAAAAATATACATTTCAGTTGACACATTTAGTAAATAAAAGATAAAGTTCTAAAAACAAATTGACATTGACAAAGTTTCCTAATAGATTGTGCCAACTATTGTGACAAAATAGCAACGACATAATTGGTTTAGCTCCCTCCATGTAAAAAACTCACAAACCCTCCCCAGTGACCACCAGAGAAGGCTGCTCGGGTCAACAGATGGAGGCTGTTGTGTGAAGGAGAGTAGCAGCAGCGCTAAGACACTGTGCGCGTGTGTGCATGTGATTCCAAGAGTGTTTGTGTAGACGAAGTCTGCTTTTGTTTCTCCCTTTGCATACATTTGCGCCTTTGTGTCTTTGTGCGTGTCTGGGCCGGGGGGCAGCTGGGGGGGCAGGAAGAGGGGAGCGCACTGGTTTAACACAAGATGTTTGAAAGCCGTTGGCCCGTCGGCGCATCACAAGACGGCCTGGTTAACCGAGTCTCCTGGAATGTCCTGTCCCCTCAGTTTTAATGAACCCTGAGCCAAAAGGCCTAATGAAGTGTGCTCTGTTTGCCCAAACAGCTCTTTGGTTTGACCTCCCCTGACCTTCCTTGCTCTGTAACACTTGAGGATGGGTCTCCATGGTGACCGGCCTGCAGAATTTTATAGAGGCAAAGCCATCAAAGGAACAAAAGATGTACCACCACGAAGAAACACAAGCAGTTAAGTTATGGGGCATCAGCATATGTGCCTGCTTTAAGTCACATGCTGTTTTCCGGACTTTAAGCTATTACGGTGAATATATATATATATATATATATATATATATATATATATATATATATATATATATATATATATATTAGGCATGTAACGGTTGTAGTTGGTGTACCGAACCGAAAAGGTACGGAGGTGGACCGAACCGAACGTGCTGTACCGAAACGGTTATTTTTTCACTCATTGAATGTTAATATGTGCGCCGCGGAACAAAATTTCCTGGGCGCGTTTCAGCACGGAGCTATTATCTCGCAGCACGCGCAGCATTAGCCGTTAGCTTCTCGCTGCGGTTTCCTGTTTGTTAACGTTATGGTTTTCTTGTTAAAAGACGAGCGCACAAAGCTGTGTGTGTGGACGTTTTTTCATGAAGACTGGATCTGCAGCAGCAACACGTCTAACGTGAACGCGCTGGAAACTACGTCATCAGAACGTGAACGAGCTGTTACAAAGTACGCTAACCACACAGCTGCATTTAAACAACTTCTACAAAGTGCGCTAACAACACAGCTGCATTTAAACAACTTCATCAGGTAATTTAGATGGGTCCAGATCAATAACACAAACTGTATGAGTTTTTAAAGCTCTGAATCTAAGTCTGAAAGTTTTTAATGCACAGTTGATCCTTGCTATGAGACATCCATCACGTCAACACTTAAGTCAAAAAGTTCAGCTCTTTATGAAAAAACTAAAACTGATGGTCAACAAGTCCTGGAGCTGATTTAAACCCTGCCCTGATGATGAGTGAGATATTCAACCGTTCAAGAGGTATTGTTATTTTATTATAATTATTATTTATAATTTATTATTATTTAAAATTATAATCTTATTAACTTATTTTTTTACCTCTGTGTTTTATTTCCAGTATTTCCAGTTACAGAGGTAGCTGCTCTCCTTCCACTTCAGGGAAATCCACCAGAGATCACCTGCTGCAGCTAAGAAGTGTGTGATGACTGAATTGAACTCTGGAACTGTTCCAGGACCAGTCCCACCAAGAAGAGGTTGTGAGTAATGAGGACAAATACAGCCACACTGGTGCTACTGGACAAAAACTTTATTAGTTAAGATTGTAAACAGTCTGTTGCTGCTTATTGTTCTGGTTCTGACTGTTATTGTATTCATTAAGATTTTTATTATTTTTAATATAATTTATTTATTGTAGAGTGCTGTTTATTTAAAATATCATCCAAATGGGTCACTTTTATTTATTACTACAATACAATACAAACATATTTTTGGCATATTTTCAAAATAAACATTTTGTAAGTCTTTATTTTGTCTTTTTTTTTTTGTACCGAAAATAAACCGAAAATAAACCGAACCGAGCCCTCCTTGTAATTGAACCGAACCGAAATGTGATTTTAGCGTACCGTTACACCCCTAATATATATATGTATATATATGTATATATATGTATATATATATATGTATATATATGTATATATATGTATATATATGTATATATATATGTATATATATATATATATANCACACACACACACACACACACACACACACACACACACATATTTTTGCTTCTCTTTGTTATCCTGACAAATAAGGGCAAGTTAGCAAAAATAAATAAATAAATAAAATTGAATAAATAAATAAATGGCTGATGTCTGGCCAAAAAACATTTTTCTGAACAAGCTCTTTTGCCTTGTCAGCATTCAAAAACAGCACATAATCACATAAACAGAAATATATGCACACACCCAGGTTGGTTGTCATTACAGTTTAGGTATTGTTGATTTCAGCCAAGCAAGCATTTAATATAATACAACGCATTGTGTGTGTTCAGCTGGGATGTGTGTGTGTGTTATGAGTTGAGGGCTAATAAAGTGCAGGGCACCTAATTAAACAGTCATTGTTTATGCACTATAGTTGCAGTATAAATTCAGCAGGCACAATATGCTGTGGCATGCCAGGTCACTACGTTCTCATTAAATAAAAACAGATTAAAGCGACAGACAAGAACGCACAATAGTCTTCAAAAGAAATTCTTGCCTAATTGCAAAAGTGTGGGAAAACCTGCGATGACAAAAGCAGGACGAGGTGATTAAAACTGCAGACCACTGTTTTTGCAATCACAACATGCTCAGCTGATCTAGTTTTATCAATAGTCTTTTTATGTGATGAACGAATTTACTTCATGAAAAAAATCTTTATTTACATTTTTTTTTGAACGGGCATGTTGAAAGGCTCCAAACTCATATTGTAAGTGTTAAGGATTAAAATTATCCAAAATAATTCATTTCTATGCAGCGCTGCTTTTGAGTGATGTTTTTCCAGCAGCTTTTAGTAGCCGAAGCACAACGCAGTGAAGTTTTTCAACAAAGACAAAAATGTACCACTTTACAATAAGGCTACCCTTATAGATGGATAATAAATAGTTTATAGATATGTTATTAATTCCTCTATAAACACTTTATAAATCATTTATAACTGCTTATTATGCATTAATTAAGGGGGAGAGAGAGACAAAACTGACAGGTTTCTTGCCAAATAGTGAGCCAGATCTGCCACCTACTGTCATGATCAGCGTCATGACACCTACATATTTCATCTAGAGTTACACATTTCAAACTACCATATTTGTTGCCATATAAGCACTCGAGCATTATGGCAAGCCAAGTGTCTCATTATTAGGTAAAAGTGGCTATTAATGAGACACTTGGCTTTCCGTAGACTGCCACCTTCGTCTCGCTCCAGAACCCCCGGATCAAACGTCACATCAGCTGCAATTTGCCGCACTGCCCAGGTGAAATGCAGCTGATAATACCATCAAAGTGCATTTATTAAGAAGACCTTCAACTGAGAAACACCTTTGCTTTAATTGCGAACAAACAAATAATTGTTTTTAAGTGTTGGAGCTTGTTAAATTATTTTTAAAGTCTTCTCGTGCACGCTCCAGCAGCTGACATTGACCCCCAATTTACACTACATGCGTTCCGGCTCCGGTCCGCTCCGGTCCGACCTCCGCAGCAAATACGCACCCATTATAATCAATGAGAGAGTCTACACTGGCTCCGCACGGCGGCGGCGAGCGGACGGCAGTCCGTCAAAATAGGATCCCATCCTATTTCTGCCGGACGCCGGAGCTGTGCCGGAGTCAACTTTCAAAGATTACGTCGCACCAACAGGAAAAGGAACGAGCACAACATCCGTATTTACAAAATAAAATCACCACGGGCGGACTTTTATCCTAGCTCTATACGGATTTATTTGTACAAAAATGCTGTCAAACTATCATTTATGACTACACCTACAAACGCAATACAATAAATAAATAAATAAATAAAGTATTTTATTCTGAAATGTAATAGATCACATCCTGTCGCTCAAACCATGTCCTGTCGCTCATATCTCAATGCAAAAAACAATCAAACAGCGAGGCAGTCTCTACTGTTGTTCTCCTTCTTCCACCGAATGAATTGTTTTGTTCTGACTTCATTATTTATCACTTGATTTATCGCGCGATCTCGCAATTCCCGCGCATGTGTCTCGGAGCAGCGCATCCAGGCGGACCTGAGCTGAGTGGAGGTAGTGTAAACTGGACTTTGAGACGCTCAGCTGCAACCTGCGGAGTGGGGCGGAGCCGGAACGCATGTAGTGTAAATTATGGGTTAGGCAGCTAATCGATCAATTTTTGACACAACACAGACCGTGTTTCCTGGTGGTCAGCGGTGATGCCTAATAAATGTGAGCTATGTGGCGAAGCAACATTTATGTTTTTTCCACTTTATTAGACATTTTTGGACTGATGCGACTTTCACAGTGGTGACTTTTATGGCGGAAAATACAGTTACTACCTTGTATACACAATAAGCATTTGTACATGTTTTTTTTATAATATTGTACTTTATCACTGAATTACAAGTACTGGTATCTACAACTATAGATACTTATAATGCAGGGACAAAGTACAATATTGTATGCTAAAAAATAGGTTTACAAATTATTAATAAGCAGTTAATAATGATTTATAAAGTGCTTATAGAGGAATTAATAACGTGTCTAAACTACGTATTAGCCATCAAAAAGGGGAGTCTTATTGTAAAGTGGTACTGAAAAAGAAAAAAAAACTGAAATACTTCTCTAGTGTCAGCCATTTATATATCCAACCATCTAGCTATTGTACAAAGTACATTTAAATATATATAAACGATAGCTAGGTGGCTGGATTTTTCTAATTATTATGTGAATAAGCAAAAAGAGCCCTCCACTCTTCAGCAGAGCAGCCCCTCCTTTAAGAAAACAAGGTGGAAATCCTGAACGAGTAATCAGAGCTTCACATTCCTGAACTTGGCGCTCTTAATGGTTCCATTCATTATAATCCATATTAAAATAAACACATCCAGACATCGTGACACAATAACAAACAGGCCAGGCTGCACAAACTGTCATAATGAGCCAAAATTAAAAATGCCAAGAACCTCTACATTACCTGCGTAACCTACCTCCTCTACCTCCTCACTTTCGCACAACTTCACACACCCATTTACACATGTGCACACATACACACACAAAAAAAAATCAAGGTTATGGAAATGAGTGTGCAGGTTGCATAAACAGTGCAAACGGTAAGAACATTATGGGCTGAATGTGTTGGTGCATTTCTGATCTCCCAAGGTGGTGGTGGTGATGGTGGGGTGATTAGGGTCCATTTTCAGACAAGCTGAAGTTATACATTTTAGGAGACCACACATGAAAAGAAACATGCACAGTCTAACATGTTTCCACCATGCACTATAGGATCTCCGTGAGTTATACTTGGCCTAATTTGTGCAACATCTTGGTTTAGAGTTCCCTGTCATCAGAGTTGGGCTCAGTCTACGAGCTGCACAGAGACTATTGAGAAACGTGGCATTGGGGCATGTCGGTAGAGATTTAGAACGAGCTGCTTGTGTAAGTGCGAGAATATCTGGAGGGGGTTCCCGAGTGCTACCAGCTGACATTCCCATGCAATTCAAAGACTAATTGATTAAAGGGTTTGTTAGAGAATTCAAACATGAACATGTGTGCATGGAGATGCTCTCAAGCCTGTGTGTGTGTGTGTGTGTGTGTGTGGGGGGGGTGTTTGTGTGCCATATGGGCAATGGATTGCACCTCAATTACGCTGAATGAGGGGACTATTCATCAGCTCCACCTCTTTGGCTCTCAAGCTTTATGCTTCGGTCTGGACAGGGCTGGTATATGTCGACTCCTAAAGGCATATTCCCAATAATTCACCTAACATGCTCATTAGGACTCTGAGCCCCTGTGATTTTAATCAACCCTTTACGACAAAGTTCCACTCAGTCCAGACGTCATCTCACATTTCGAGCACATATAGAAGCCATGCAAATTCAGTCATCCAGAAAAAGTCATCACTCCCCGGCCAAGGCATGGTGTTTATAACACATTTTGACATCAAAATCAGCTTTTATTAAAACAGGGGTTCTATTTCATCCCACCTGACCGCCAGAGGGTGGTGCTGACAGCACAGAATGTTCCCTTCGTGCATGCGCTGTTTGAGTAATAATATCAAAAATGTCACAGGTGTGACACGGATGACCAATCGGAAGCTATATAGTCTGGTGTCATACGCAGCTCTGCTCCTTTTTCTTCTCGCGCGCAGTTCAATCCAAGGGTTTAGCCCTTTGGATTTTTCCACCGTCGTCGGAGGCCTGACTGCCTGTTGGCTGGAGCAGCTTGTTTGCCCTCCTAGGGGCCACAATGGTTTAGCCTTCGTCAAGGTATTTCATTGGGACTATGGCAGCTTTCGCCCCTTTTCCAACTACAGCGTTGGACTACTGTGTGTGATTCAATACTGGAGAGTAGTATTTTGCTGATTTTGCGGCACTGTCCACTTGTGGAGGCAGCTACCGCATGCCTCTGCCTCTCACATTTTTGCTGAGGAGGAGGAACAGTCATCTCAAGTCTCAGAGACTGGTTAATTTTCTTCGTCCCACACTGCAGATAGTGGGTCAGGTGACGACTTGATGTAGGACGTCATGCGTATGGCCCTGAGACAACTGTAGCTGGAGGTCCCGCAACCAGAGAAGTCCACCCCTGGAAGTGCCTTCTTCAGGCATGGACGGGCCCCTCCTTCCTTTTCCAGTACCTGTGGGAGTTGCATGGTTGTTGGCAGGACTCAAAACTCTTTGCGTGCCTCTTGGTGGATGGCTGACATTGATGGCCATGCATGAGCCAGCTATGGTGGGCCTGGATTTTTTTTCATTCATTCAACCTTTATTTAGTCAGGTAAATCTTATTGAGCCTCATGGGCTCATTTACGAAAGCGACCTGCTAAAACTAAAGAACGATGAACAGCAATGGTAGAATTTCCTTAAACAATAAACAATAGAAAACAAAAGAGAGAAAAAACAAAAGAGAGAAATACATTTTTTTTTTTTAACAAAGTATCAAAAAACTAGCAAAACATTATAAGGTAGACGTATAAAATCAAAGACAGGAACAAATCTGCATTGGTTTTTGCCAGGATTCCAACAGATTCTGAAAACCATTTAGAGAAGTCAAGGTCGAGAGCTTCAGATCTTTTTGTAAGATATTCCATGAAGCAGGAGCGGAATAGGAGAAGGCCCTTTTTCCAAGTTCAGTCCTCACTGACGGAACACTGCAGGTAATCATGTCCTGAGAGCGCACACTGTAGCTGCACTCACGCAAAGACATGTAGGAGGAGATGTATGAGGGCAGCAGACCAAGAAGTGATTTAAAGATGAAAATGTACCAGTGGAAGAGTCTGCGTGAGGTTAATGATGTCCAGTTAACCAGTGAATACAGGGTGCAGTGGTGGGTACGATAATCACAACCAGTTATGAATCTTAGTGCACCATGATAGACAACATCCAACATCCGCAGGGTGCTTGTAGGAGCATTCATGTAGAGAATGTCACCGTAATCAATGGAGGGAAGGAAAGTCACAGATACAAGGCGTTTCCTAACATTCAGTGTTAGACATGATCTGTTTCTGAAAAAGAAACCCAGTTTAACTTTCAGTTTCTTCACTAGGTTTTCCACGTGGAGTTTAAAAGAGAGATGTGAATCGATCAGGATACCCAGATATTTATAGGAATCAACAAACTCAATAGGGACACCATTTGAAGATAAAATCAGAGGAGGATCTGCTGGAACCGCCTTCCTATTTGAAAAAAACATCCCTTTTGTTTTATCAGCATTTAGGACAAGTTTGAGATGGAACAAATCTGACTGGATGATGTCAAAAGCGGATTGCAGTAACTGGAAAGCCTTAGCTACTGTTTTAGCTCGGCAGTAAACAACTGTATCATCAGCATAGAAATGTAAGGATGCATCAGGGATGCAGTGACCTACATTAGCTATGTAGATTGTAAAGAGGGTTGGTCCTAAAACTGAGCCTTGTGGTACACCATTTTTAACTGTTAAATAGCTGGAAGAAGTACCGTTATGTTGAACACATTGCCTCCGATTGGAAAGATAGTTAGAAAACCAACCGATGGTGTGATCAGAGAAACCGATTTCTGAGAGCTTATGACACAGGATGTTATGATCCACAGTGTCAAAAGCTTTAGACAGGTCTAAGAAAAGTGCAGCACAATAATCCTTAGCATCCAATGCTTCAACAACATCATTCAGAACCTTCAGAGAAGCAGTTGTTGTGCTGTGTTTTTTCCTGAAACCAGATTGATGAATTGCATGGATTGATGGATTGCATGGATGGATTGCATGCCGGCGATCAAACCTGCTGTTGTCTCTCTCATAGTGTGTCACCAGAGGAAACTCTGAGCAGGGAGGTTCGGTGCCCACTACCTCAGTGTCGTGTCATGGATGAGTTCCTCTGCAGAGCTTATCCAGCCGGAGCGCATGCTGGCCGCCTCGGCAATTCCATGGCACACCTCATGTTTGCCTTTTCTGTGTCCCTTCAGGGCACTAGTGGTGCAACATCAGCAATGGGCTTTAGCTATGCGGTGCTTCAGACCTTTGCACTGATGGCGCGGGAACTTGGGTGTGTGATGTACTTCTTGGTCCAGGCTCACCGACAGGTCTGGTTAGTGCAGTCAGCTCTGACTGAGTCATCTCGTAGAACCCTCCGTAATGTCCCTGTGGTGCCAGGGGAGTTGTTTGGTTCATCTACCTTGGAAGCGCTGGAACAGACCGTCTCGGCACGACAGACAAGGCAGCAACTTTCGAGCCTTAACAGGGCGATGCCCCCTCTACCTCCTCGGCATCCACGGCACCCATCGGCCGATACTAGTATTCAGCCTCCGCCTCGGGATCGTGATCGCCCAAGGAGTCTTTACCCTTGTGTGGATCAGCAAAGACCCGACTGGGGCTTTCGTGGGTCGGTCCACCAACCAGCTTGAAGGTTCAGACCAGG
>JBBPBX010000728.1:59734-92723 GCA_038048925.1 Garcialebias charrua | reverse complement strand
CGGCCCTTAGGAGCCATGGAGGGAGACGGTGATGCCACCAGGCTGACCGTCAGATATTTCTCTCACCAGCAGCTCGGTTACAGGGCTGCTTACGTCGCGGACCCATACTGTATATGGTTGCCACTCTGGCCCATGGTTATCGGCTGCAGTTCTGACGGTGGCCTTACAGCTCTCGCCGGATCAAAATAACTGTAATTACTGACCCGGTGAAGGCTTGAGGACTAGACCAGGAGCTTTCCGCCCTCCTGGCCAAAGGTGCAATCGAAGCAGAGGACCCTCTGCAACAGCCCAGAGGCTATTACTCAACTTACTTCCTCGTGCAAAAGAGGACAGGCGGGTTCCATCCTATTTTAGATCTGAGGGGACTCAACCAGTACCTAAGGGTGCTACCCTTACATGTACTCACAACAGCAGAAGTCCTTCAGGCTGTCAGGGAGGGAGAGTAGTTCACATCTATAGATCTGAAAGATGCTTATTTTCATGTGCCTATTGCGGCAGAACATTGCTGCTTTCTCAGGTTTGCCTATCTGGCAGTTTCGTATACTCCCATTCGGACTCTCCCTTTCCCCGCGGGTGTTCACTCAGTGCGTGAAGACAGCCCTCTCTCCTTTGCAGGCCTACAGGGTGAAGGTTCTACCATACGTAGACGATTGGCTTCTCTGCGCCCCATCTCGGGCCTGTGCCTTTCATGACACAAATCGTCTGCTCGCTCACGTGTCCTAGTTGGGCCTCAATGTCAACCTGGAGAAGAGTTGCCTGATCCCTTCACAGATGATCACCTTTCTTGGAATGATTTTGGATTCACCCTCCACGAGAGCTCGCCTATCCGTTCAAAGGGTGGGTGACATACTCCAGTTGGTCATTTGGTTCAGGTTGGGCAGGCTGCTCCTCTACGTTGCCTTCTTACGACTACTAGGCAAACTGACCTCAGTCACTCGGTTGGTACCCTTAGGCCTGCTGTCACTTCGCCCCTTACAGAGGTGGCTCAACAGAATTCGCCTGGATGCTAGGCTGCACAGGCATTGCAAGCTCGAAGTGACATGGTCATGCCTTCATGCCCTAACTCCATGGAGGGACGAAGATTATTTGTCCAGGGGTGTCCCCATGGGAGTGGTAGTGTGTCGCAGGGGAGTGGTCATGACAGATACCAGCTCCATGGGATGAGGCACTGTGGGGCAACACAGAGCAGTTCAGTACCGCTGGGGTCAAACAGACCGCTCCATGCATATAAATGTACTGGAGCTGCGTGTGGTGCATTTGGCACTCAGGTACTTCCTACCCAGCCTGGAAGGGGGGCATGTCCTCGTTTGGTCAGACAACACCTCTGTTGTCTACCACCTCAACCACCAGGGGGGCGCCAGGTCAGCACAACTTCTGAGTGTGTCCAGGGAGCTCCTGGAATGGGCCTCCCCTCGTCTGTCCACCTTGTGGGCGGCATACTTAGCAGGGCAACACAATCAGGTCGCAAACTTTCTCTCTCGATGGAGCTTCTCTCTCACTCAGAATCCTTACTTTCTGTGAGAAGATTCTATAGGAGCAGAGCTGCGGATGACGCCAGGCTATATACCCTCTGATTGGTCATCCGTGCCACACCTGTGACTTTTTTGATATTATTACTCAAACAGTGCATGCGCGAAGGGAACATTCTGAGCTTTCAGCAACGCCCTCTGGCAGTTATCCAGGATTCATAGAACCGTAGTTGCATATGTAACTTTCATTTTATATGTGGGTACACTTGCTAAAGCAATGCAATTTAAATCTTTCAAATTTCCACTTTCTGAAGTGTTTTCCCTCAGTGCTCCAAGGACACTCAGGTGAGCCTGTTCAACAACAACAAGGAATGTTCAACTCTGTGTTGGATCACATATTCTGAGAACATTGGAATAGTTCATTATTAATGATGGAAAATGGAAATCGGCCCGGATATGCAAAAGGAGACTGAGCCATCTACTGTTTTGAGACAGGAAATATTTAAACTGTATTTTTATTTATGAGGTATTATTGACAGCTTAGAGCCACAATAGTCTTCTGTAAATGTATCAGTTATGATGGAAGCCGAAGCTGAAAAATATGAGCAAGTAATGTTGAGACATTTGAAGAGTGACTCAGTGCTGCTGATTAAAGTATTTTTCATTGTATTCCAATAACAGACAGAGAGAAATTATGGAGGGGTCAGAATTAATTTATTTTAAAACACACTGCCTTTATTTTAATAGTTTAATCTGTAAGCTGTGGTCTGAAGCTCTGCACGAACAACAGGAATGGGAGACATAATAACCAACTTTACAACGCTTTATTAATTAAAGACCCTGGATTTCTTAAAGGAACTCATATTGCCCTCCACCTTGCAATCCAGTTTTTAATAAAGATTTAATGAGATATTCTAGCATTTGGAGCAATCATTTCATTTGAATCTCAGCTGCTACTACACCAAATTTTAGCTTCACATCCATAAACTCAACAAAATCATAGCAATTTTTGTGTTTGCAAAAGTTGACAGGCTGCAGCAGACATATTAAATCAAGTTACCTTTAAAAGTTAATGAGCTATAGATGTATATTCAGTGGGTACTTTCTGAGATTTTCATGAAAATCCATCCACTGGTTCATGAGATACTTTGTATTTTAGTTACAGACAAAGGCACACATAGACATTACATGATCCACTTTCCATTGCAGTGGGCAACAATAACAATATTTACAGACAAAACAAATAAACATCAAGTCAAGCGTGTAGAATTGAATGCATTAACACTGACAAGGTATATGGATTTTATTAACAATCTAATAAAAAGGCGACAAGTCTACATTTGATACGTTCATTTCTTATTTCCATCTCAGAGTGGCAGCTTTAGTTGAGTTGAGAGATAGCTGTTATTGTTTTAGACCTGACATTCATCTTTATGTACGAACAATATGCATATTAACATGATTTATCTCTTCTACTATCTCACTCGATTATAAGAAATGAAACATCTTCCTCAACAAATCACATGAGGGAGAAATGACACGTTATAGATTAAACAGTGTGTCCCATACAGTTATTGGACAGTTCTTATATAATCTAACTGTAAATTGTACAAAAGGCAGCTCCCACCGGCCCAAACTGCATTTTTATTGAAGTACAACAGTTTCTTTCTGCTTATTGCTTAACCTATAAAATAATGCTTATGTGTCAAATTACATTTTTTGCTTGGTTCTGAAGCCTTTTTTCAAAATCTGGGACAACTGTTGCTGTGTTGGCAGGTTGTTTGGTCCTGCCATTTTGCATAAAACTCTGAGTTTCCAGTCTTTGCAATTTGCACAACTTACTCTGCATTTATTTTTATTTTTTTTGTAATAGAAGAAATGACAGTAGTCCCTCGCTACTTCACGGTTCAACTTTGGCGGACTGGCTCTATTGCGGTTTGTGAACACACAGTAATATTGTACAAAAAAAACTGTACATGATTGTCAATTTTAATATTACTCATGTGATTGGGACAGTACTGTATACAGTACTGTACAGTAAAAGTTAATGAGAAAATAAAATACAGTACAGGTAGTCCCCGACTTACGAACGAGTTCCGTTCCTACGCCCGTTCGTAAGACGGAAATCATCGTAAGTCGGAAAATACGTCCAAACAGCACCTCATACATGCACCTCATACGTCCAAACGGCACCTCATACATGCACCTCATACGTCCAAACGGCCCCTCATACATACAGTGCTGTATTTTTACCAAGCACTTTGTCTATCCTAACACATTACCCTACATAATTATCAAAAAACATACATTCAAAGCCATAATGAAGGGAAAAAATTGTTAATTTCTTACTGGGAGCTGGTGAGCTTCCTGCAGCTTCACAGCGTTTACAGCAACGTCTGTTAGCATGTTAGCTTGTTGCTCAGCTGTCCCTCCGCTAAAAACAATAAGGTCTCCTGTATTTCCACATGCGGTCCAGCAGTCCAGAATTAGCATATTTAGCATATTAGCCCCTCCTGACCTCCTCCTCTGCTCCGTTCTGCCTGAGGTCTCAAGTTTCCAGCACGTAAAGCTCCCCCCTCCCTCCCTCCTGTAAGTTTTGTTTCTCCTGTAAGTTTCGTTTCTCCTGTAAGTTTCCACTGAGCACCAAAGCTCCCCCCTCCCTCCCTCCTGTAAGTTTCGTTTCTCTTGTAAGTTTTGTTTCGGTACCGTATTTTCTGGTGTAAAGGCGCATAAACCACGTAACTTGAAACAATGCTTTTCTATGGGAGGCGTTTGTAAAGTCGAATAAGTAAGTCGAGACCGTCGTAACCCGGGGACTAACTGTACTTTGGACAGGTGCCACCATTTTGTAGTTTTCTCTCAGTAATCCTCCACTGTATCACCACACATAATGACTACCTTCCACAGTGTGCATGCTGCCAAAATTCCAGCGGTCCATCCTGTGCCCACTGTCACTTTTTCATCTTTCAACGGACCCACAAAGAGCCCTGAGTGGGACACGCATGGCTGAAGGTCCAGTGCTCCATCCAAAATGATGGGCATTCATTAGTTTAGAACAATTGTAAGAGTGTGGAAAGGGTTTATAAAGCCTTAAAGGACAACACCCACCGTGACAGTAACAATTCACCATATTGGAGAATTACTGTAGTATTTTATGAATTTTATTTTCATTTTTGCATTTGGGCCAGGCGAGGGTTAAAAAAAAAAAAAAAAAAAAAACCCACTCCCGAATGAATCCGGAAACCTGGCCGAAGAGTCCCGAAGGGTCATGCCTTTTGTTACATTGATCTCCACCCAGAAAGCAAGGCAGAAGGTAGGAGTGAGTTTCCATGGAGGTTTATGAGAGTGAGAGTAAAACTGCATATTTCCTGGTGCATTTTTGTGTACAACTGGACCAGTGGTCTGCTTTTATTTTTTATTTATTTTATAGACCTTTTTAATAAGATATAACAGCTAACAATGAACGTTCAGACAATGTCCTCTGAACGTTGTCATCAACGTCCTCTGAACGTTTGCAGAAAACGTTCACTGAACGTCCAAATGAAACTCCATAAAACGTTCAGAGAACGTCCCCTGAATGTTCAGAAACTGTCCCCCGAACGTTCAGAGAACGTCCCCTGAATGTTCAGAAACTGTCCCCTGAACGTTCAGACAACGTCCTCTGAACGTTGTCATCAACGTCCTCTGAACGTTTGCAGAAAACGTTCACTGAACGTCCAAATGAAACTCCATAAAACGTTCAGAGAACGTCCCCTGAATGTTCAGAAACTGTCCCCCGAACGTTCAGAGAACGTCCCCTGAATGTTCAGAAACTGTCCCCCGAACGTTCAGACAACGTCCCCTGAATGTTCAGAAACTGTCCCCTGAACGTTCAGAAACTGTCCCTTCAACGTTCAGACAACACAAACTTTTCAAGTTCCCAATCCACAGTTTTAAATTGAGATTTATTAGTGGAATCATGATGATATGTAGTTGTGCAAATAACTCTTGGCTATGAATTAATTCTACAGTACTAACATTAAAAATAACAGAGTCGAAAGTTATGATAAAAGAATCAGTTTATTACACATAAAGGCATCAGTATCATAATATAAAACAAATCCGTATATGAATAAAAAAAATGCATAACTGGCATCAGTTGTAACAAAATAGGTACAAAAATAGGTACAAAAAGAATCTGTACATGGCATGCTATGCATATGAAAAATATAATGCATCTACTTCAAAACTGCGTTGAGGCAAACAAAGCTAGGAACCACATTTGACCATCCATTGTACAGCAGGAAACATGGTGGAAACCGTTGGTTTAAGGTTTACAAATCACTCCTTACATTTTTCCTTTATCCTCTTTAACATAAATTAAAGGATTAACAGAACAGCATAACACATAAAATGGAAAAGTCCACCTTTGGTACCTTTAAAAAACAAAAGCTTTAGAATTACATTGGAGGGAGCTTATCAACTGGTGGCAAAACAAAATGTACCAGTACAAATCTAAAAGTACACAGCTCACATAGCTTTGGTCTGTACTTAACATTAATTTGTTTTTGTTTTTTATTAACATGCCTTCATTTTTCTTTTGGATTTATAGCTGCAACACTGGCAGTAACACAAGAAATATGAAAGCTATATAAAATTACAGTCCCACCACAAATATGTTTAAAAAGTGTGCTGGTCATAATATTTTAAATAAGTTGATTTATTTCAGTAATTCCATTCAAAAAGTGAAACTTTCATTAAACTGATTTCAAGTTTATTTCTTTTAATGCTGATAATTAAAACCAACAACTAATGACAACCCTAAATTTAGTACCTCAGAAAATTAGACTATTACTTGAGATTAATTTAAAAAAATGTTTATAAATGTTGGCCAACTGAGAACTATGAACATGAAATGTACAATATGTACATCTTTGAATACTTAGTTGGGGGTCCTTTTGCAAGGACCATGGTACCATGTTCATACTTTTCAGTTGGCCAACATCTATAAAAATCCTTTTTTTATTTTTTATCTCAAGTAATGTAATTTTCTGTTACCGGTAATGAATTTAGGCTTTTCATTAGTTGTCAGTTATAATCATCAACATTAAGAATTTTTTTTAAAATATATCAGTCTGTGTGAATGAATATAATATACAAGTTTTACTTTTTGAATGGAATTACTGAAATAAATAAACTTTTTCATATTCTAATTTTATGACCAGCACCTGTATTTGCATCTCTCCCCCCAAAAAATGTGTTCCTCAGTTCTGTGTGAGCCCGTGTCCTCCACTTCTTTGTGGCACATTTTAAATGTCCTGTGTGACCCTCCACCTCCACTTCTTGTGGTGCATTAAATGTCCAGTGTCCACTTCTTTGTGGTGCATTAAATGTCCAGTGTGAAAGCCTCACCTCCACTTCTTTGTGGTGCATTAAATGTCCAGTGTCCACTTCTTTGTGGTGCATTAAATGTCCAGTGTGAAAGCCCCACCTCCACTTCTTTGTGACACGTTTTAATTGTCCAGTGTGAGCGCATGTCCTCTACCCTTTTTGCATGTTTTAAATGCTCTGCAGCATGAGTCCTTATAAAATCCTCTCTTGCCGCAGAATCCCCATTCATGATTCCATCTGCATTTGCAAAAAAACAAACAAAAACAAAAAAGAGTAATTAGTCATATGCAAAGGCAATCTGGAAAATGCACAGTGCCTTGCTGGGGTCTCCCCTATAACTGGATTAATAAATAATAATAAAAAACATCCATCCCAGCAAATGTTGATAGGTGGCTTGTTCACCGTCAGTAAGGAAGAACAATCTGTTGAGCGATCTGGTTCAAGTTCAGAGTTATGTGAAATGTGAACATCCAATTCAGAGGGAAAATCATAAGAATGATTGGCATGATGGTCTGAATGAATACTGCCATGATCATCATCTGAAAAGGACCCATTTACAGGAATATCTACAGTTTCTGCATGGTTCATTGGTGCCATCATCATGAAGAGAGTCAGAACTTTCAAGTGATTCACTGTGTTCACTATGCATGGCAATGACTTCATGCTGAAATGCAGGAGAATTTTTAACAAAATCTTGAGAATCATCTTGGTCATCATCTAAACACTTAAATTTCCGCTTGGCAACAAGATGAGTTCGTCTCCAAAGAGTAGATTTAGGAACAGAATAAATGTTTTTTGCCATTGTCAATGAGAGTTTAACCCTAACCCCAAGCCTCAGTTTCAGTTCCACCACTTACTGGACAAACAGGTTTAACAATGTCAATCAAAACAGTTTGTTCACATGCAAATGAGGAACATCAGCCTGACGGTCATTAGAGGCCTTGATGACTCACAGGGTGCTCATGCAATAACAGCATTGGGGGATGGGGGGAGGGACAACAGAAAAAGGTTAAAAAAGTAAAAATAATCTTTCCACTTGAACGTCTTCAAGTTTCTTCACATTATCCAGCACATTCCCACGTTTATCCAGCACATTATCCAGCTGAGTGAACTCTTTCTATCTGTACGGTTCAAACCGTTCAGAAGCTTTGTGTTTGCTTTAAACACTCACCGGTCTCAGAGTTTATGTAGTTCTTGTCAGTTGATGAGAGTCGCTGCGTAAGTGACCTCCACAACCTGGACGTGTTCGTTTCTCTCTTCCTGTTCGGCGACGTCCACACTAGAAGAGGATTCAGGCCCCGTCATAGGACTCCTAAACATAGTTGCCAAGTCCGCTTATTTCAAGCGGCATTGGGCTTGTTTTTTCCTGGAGTCGCTTTTAAATTCGGTGAGCCGCTTGTGGCGGTTTTTTGTGCTTACCATGGGTGTTGCGTCGCTTATTTGGGCTTGTTTTGTGAAATGTACTCCTGAAGTTATTTTAAAGGTATTTTTGATGTTTCTCTGCACGCTTAATAAATATGCTGGTTTGGTGCTGATGTAGCTTTATTGTTTAAACTGCACAATACACTTATCAGACGGCACGATCCTGCATTACTCCGTTCTCTGCACTTTCTATCTTCACACACACACTGAACCCGCGTGCCTACGTCACGCTCTCTCTCGCGGTGCGTTCACTGACACTCTGTAATATACATGCACGAACACTGCTGTATACATTACAGTATTGTGACATCATTTTTGAACTTTGCATATAGTGACACCACATATATATCTTGTATCATTCAACTATGTTCGTTTTTAGCAAACAAAATGATAAATTAATGAAAATTACTTTCAAAGTGAGTTTAAAATTAAAAACCGTGTATCTTCACGGGACATCCGACTACACGCGAATGCAACATTGTTCTTTATTCTTTGTCTCTGTTCTTTATTCTTTGTCTAGACAAGACAACGCTAATGTGAGCTCTAAGTGGGGTAAATATGGAAAAAAATATAATAAAGATTGGGAGAAAGAGCGTGCTCTTCAAGACTGGATCCGACCACAGATGGGAGAAAAATGCAAAATGTATTTTTATTTTTTAGACTGAATACGTTCTTTTATGTATAATTTTGCTAGATATATGTAATGCCATAATAAATATGTTTATACTGTTTAAAACTGCCTTTTTTTACACAATGGGATGGGTTGCCAGCTGGGCTTTTTTTGGGCTTTTTTTGAAAGAGCGAGCCGCTTGTTTGTGCTTGTTTTGAAGGAGCTGATCGCTTCTTTCGGTCTGGAGATCTGGCAACCCTGCTCCTAAACCCAAACCCAATGAAACAGAGAGATGGGAATGACGGGGTGAGCTGCGTTCTGTTTTAAAGTTCCAGCAGAACCACAGTCTGACGGTTACAGAACATCTAGAACTGATGCTGAGGAAACAGCTGCTCTGGAGAAAGTTTTAGCTTTAGAAGCAAAACTCAAATATTTTTGAGGCTAGCTAACTCTGAAATTAAGTAAAACATCTGAAGTTGCAGTTCAAAAGCCTTAAACCTGTCTTGGTGTAACTTGGAAGCAGCTTATAAATTATAATTAATTCAGAATAATTTAATGAGCAAACACAAACCTTCATTATTCAACTGGGGTTAGGAGCATAAGGCCTCAAGCCCTTACCTTTCTTGTTGGTATCTGCTGACCAGGGATTTGGATTTGGTTCAAGCATCAAGATCCAGCTGCAGGGCAGTGCTCCTCTGTTTTGAACCAAACAAAGTAAAATGGTGGCAATGATGGGAAACCTTCACCACAAGGCATCCTGGGAGAAATCAAAGGGCCAATGAAAGGGCCTCCAACCAACAGTGGGGGTTGTGATTGCCCACCCTCAACTGTCACAGTGTTCAATCAAACCACCAGAACAACAAGGTTTTGCTTCTGGGGGGATAAACAGGAGTTAATGGAAGCCATTTTCTGGCACCAGAGAAGTACTCTAGCTGGTTCCAGAGTTTAACTGAGAGAAGTACTGTGGGAGAATAGAGGGCCCTAAACCCTCTCTTAAACATCTAACTAACAGAAGTGTACAGTTTTTTACAACAACGCAGAAATAGAGATTTGGTGATAAATAATAACAACCATTATGTTTGTACTACTGTATACTCTTTAAATTAAATCACACCAAACATGTTTTTTTCACATTGAATGTCTAGAGTGAACGTTCAGACAACATTCAGACAACATTAGAAGTGCACTTCAAAACAAAAATAGAGATTTGGTGATAATAATTAATGACCATTAAAGTTTTAAAGATTAAAAAAACTAATTCAATAAAAATATGCCACTGGTTTTTTTTTTCTCACAGTAAGCAAACATTCAGAAAACGTCAGTGCACTTCATATCAAGACAAAAATAAAGATTTGGTGACAATAACCATAGCTTTTAAATATAAAAAAAACTGATTAAATGATCACAGCAAACATTTGTTTTTCACAGCAATTGATAGTTTACAGTGATAAGACAAAATCAGAAGGGCAAACTTTTTATAACAAGACAAAAATAGAGATCTGGTGACAATAACAACCATGTAATTATGGTTATAGATAAAGAACCCATATGAGTGGGGGTCTCGTACGTGGGCCCATTGCTCTATTGAAGATATAAAGACTGATTAAAGAAGTCACAGTAAACATGATTGTCATGTCAAGTGAATGTTCATAGTGAACGTTCAGACAATGTTCAGACAATGTCAGAAGTGCACACCTTTTGTAACAAAACAAAAATAGAGATTTGGTCATAAATAATAACAACCATTAAAGTGTCAAAGATGTAAGAAATAAGTGAATGAAATTACACCAATTTTTTTTTCTTACAGTGAGTGAACGTTCAGCGTTAACGTTCAGGAAACGTTCAGACAACGTTCAGATAATGTTCAAACAATGTTCAGACAATGTTCAGACAATGTTCAGACAATGTTCAGACAATGTTCAGACAATGTTCAGACAATGTTCAGACAATGTTCAGACAATGTTCAGGCAATGTTCAGACAATGTTCAGACAATGTTCAGGCAATGTTCAGACAATGTTCAGACAATGTTCAGGCAATGTTCAGACAATGTTCAGACAATGTTCAGGCAATGTTCAGACAATGTCAGAAGTGCACACTTTTTGTAACAAAACAAAAATAGAGATTTGGTCATAAATAATAACAACCATTAAAGTTTCAAAGGTGTAAGAACTAATTGAATGAAATTACACCAATTTTTTTTTCTTACAGTGAGTTACCGTTCAGCGTTAACGTTCAGGGTTAACGTTGAGGCAACGTTCAGACAACGTTGGGTCCTGAACATTCGACATTCGACCTTTAGACGACGTTCACTGAACGTCATCTGAACATTTGCTTGCTAGCTGGGGGGTTGGACTCCGCTAGGGTTGCCCATTGTCATCAATTCTGTTCATAACTTTTATGGACAGAATTTTTCGGTGCAGCCAGGGGGGGAAGGGTTTCTGGTTTGGTGGCCTCAGGATTCCATATCTGCTCTTTGCAGATGATGTGGTCCTGTTGGTGTCATTGTGCCTTGATTTCCAGCTTTCACTGGAGCAGTTTGCAGCCAAGTGTGAAATGGCTGGGATGAGAATCAGCACCCCCAAATCTGAGGCCATGGTCCTCTTTTCTCTCTCTTTGGGTCAAGGGTGAGGTTCTGCCTCAAGGGAAGGAGTTCAAGTATCTTTGGGTTTTGTTCACTGTTGATAGAAGAATGAAGTGTGAGATTGACAGACTTCTTGGTACATTCATTCATTCATTCAACCTTTATTTAGTCAGGTAAATCTTTTGAACCTCAAGGGCTCATTTACGAAAGCGACCTGCTAAAACTAAAGAACAATGAACAGCAGTGGTATAATTTCCTTAAACAATAAACAATAAACAAACAAACAATAAACAATAGAAAACAAAAGAGAGAAAAAAAAAACAAAAGAAAGTTTTTTTTTTTTTTTTTTTACAAAGTATCAAAAAACTAGCAAAACATTATAAGGTAGACGTATAAAATCAAAGACAGGAACAAATCTGCATTGGTTTTTGCCAGGATTCCAACAGATTCTGAAAACCATTTAGAGAAGTCAAGGTCGAGAGCTTCAGATCTTTTTGTAAGATATTCCATGAAGCAGGAGCGGAGTAGGAGAAGGCCCTTTTTCCAAGTTCAGTCCTCACTGACGGAACACTGCAGGTAATCATGTCCTGAGAGCGCACACTGTAGCTGCACTCACGCAAAGACATGTAGGAGGAGATGTATGAGGGCAGCAGACCAAGAAGTGATTTAAAGATGAAAATGTACCAGTGGAAGAGTCTGCGTGAGGTTAATGATGTCCAGTTAACCAGTGAATACAGGGTGCAGTGGTGGGTACGATAATCACAACCAGTTATGAATCTTAGTGCACCATGATAGACAACATCCAACATCCGCAGGGTGCTTGTAGGAGCATTCATGTAGAGAATGTCACCGTAATCAATGGAGGGAAGGAAAGTCACAGACACAAGGCGTTTCCTGACATTCAGTGATAGACATGATCTGTTTCTGAAAAAGAAACCCAGTTTAACTTTCAGTTTCTTCACTAGGTTTTCCACGTGGAGTTTAAAAGAGAGATGTGAATCAATCAGGATACCCAGATATTTATAGGAATCAACAAACTCAATAGGGACACCATTTGAAGAAAAAATCAGAGGAGGATCTGCTGGAACCGCCTTCCTATTTGAAAAAAACATCCCTTTTGTTTTATCAGCATTTAGGACAAGTTTGAGACGGAACAAATCTGACTGGATGATGTCAAAAGCAGATTGCAGTAACAGGAAAGCCTTAGCAACTGTTTTAGCTCGGCAGTAAACAACTGTATCATCAGCATAGAAATGTAAGGATGCATCAGGGATGCAGTGACCTACATTAGCTATGTAGATTGTAAAGAGAGTGGGTCCTAAAACTGAGCCTTGTGGTACACCATTTTTAACTGTTAAATAGCTGGAAGAAGTACCGTTATGTTGAACACATTGCATCCGATTGGAAAGATAGTTAGAAAACCAACCGATGGTGTGATCAGAGAAACCGATTTCTGAGAGCTTATGACACAGGATGTTATGATCCACAGCGTCTATTGCGGACTCTGTGCTGGTCCATTGTGGTGAAGAGGGAGCTGAGCTGTAAGCCAAAGCTCTCTGTTTATCAGTTGGTCTACATTCAGAGTCAGTCAGAGTCAGAGATTCTTTATTGTCATTCACACCACATGTGGCACATGTGATGAAACGAGATTATGTACACAGGGTCCCAGTTACATCCAACAATAAAATGTAAAAAGAAAAACAGTAATAACATCCAAGATATGAACTAGGAAATCATCAACTAAAAATACACTAGAAACTAATAGCATAAAAACATTACTTCGAACAGCAGACAAACATGAGTCTGTATGAGCAGATGAGCACGAATGAACACAGCAACATGAAACAGATCAGCAGCAACATGAAACAGATCAGCAGCAACATGAAACAGATCAGCAGCAACATGAAACAGATCAGCAGCAACATGAAACAGATCAGCAGCAACATGAAACAGATCAGCAGCAACATGAAACAGATCAGCAGCAACATGAAACAGATCAGCAGCAACATGAAACAGATCAGCAGCAACATGAAACAGATCAGCAGCAACATGAAACAGATCAGCAGCAACATGAAACAGATCAGCAGCAACACATGAAACAGATCAGCAGCAACATGAAACAGATCAGCAGCAACATGAAACAGATCAGCAGCAACATGAAACAGATCAGCAGCAACATGAAACAGATCAGCAGCAACATGAAACAGATCAGCAGCAACATGAAACAGATCAGCAGCAACATGAAACAGATCAGCAGCAACATGAAACAGATCAGCAGCAACATGAAACAGATCAGCAGCAACATGAAACAGATCAGCAGCAACATGAAACAGATCAGCAGCAACATGAAACAGATCAGCAGCAACATGAAACAGATCAGCAGCAACATGAAACAGATCAGCAGCAACATGAAACAGATCAGCAGCAACATGAAACAGATCAGCAGCAACATGAAACAGATCAGCAGCAACATGAAACAGATCAGCAGCAACATGAAACAGATCAGCAGCAACATGAAACAGATCAGCAGCATGAAACAGATCAGCATGAGCAACATGAAACAGATCAGCAGCAACATGAAACAGATCAGCAGCAACATGAAACAGATCAGTAGCAACATGATGTGATTTATTTTTTTCACAGTGATTATTCTGGTTAGATATTCATGAGTCGTAAGCCCCCGGTAGACCTGCGCGTACTGCCTGTACGCCTCTGTCCGACGTTCGTACGCTGTGGCAAAAGCGTAGCCCCGCGTAGCCCCTCAGGGCACGAACGCGCAAAGCTCTTTTTTTACGACCGCGCACGCTTGCGCGGTGTCTGACCATAAATTGCCCCGGCGCCGGACTGTTTTGTATGTTACACAAATTAATTAAATTCCCCTTCTTCATCGCTGATCAGGACTTTTGTTTTTTTGCCAAAAGTCAAGTAATCGCTTCTTCCTCCGTTCACTCCATGACTGAAATGAATGAATTCATGTCCTACCTGGCTGCGGGAGGTTTTAAATATTTCCTGGTGGGCTGTGGGCTGCAGGAAAAGCGCTCCCTGTTTTTATTTTTTTGAAGTTTTTATTAACATATAAAGTTAGAAAGACCGCAGCGGCAGCAGCCGAGCGAACCGCTGCTCGTCTGGAGCAGAGCCAGCGGCTTGTCCCACTCGCTGTCAATCATTTCAGTAGGCGTGTCAGCAAGTGACCAATCAGCGACCTAAGTTTGTCCTGCTTTGCGCGCAGCTGATCAAATTACAACAAGGATTTGGAGCGAAAACGCGAGCATTTAACGTGAGAAAGAAAGCAGAGCTGTGCCAGCGAACGCGTGCGCACAGAATGCGCGCGTAGAATGGCGTACAGGCAGGACGCTGAGGTCTACTGGAGGCTATACACTCCCTCACGCTCTCTGAGGTCAGCAGATCAGCTGCTGTTGGTCGTCCCAAAGTCCAACAGGAGGCTGAGAGGTGACCGAGCATTCTCAGTCGCTGCCCCTAAACTGTGGAACGAGCCTTTGCACGTCAGACAAACTGACTCACTTCCTGTTTTCAAATCTGCTCTGAAGACACATTTTTTCTCTTTGGCGTTTAACACAGCTTGAAATGTTGGTTTTATGGTTTTTAAGTGTTTGTTTTATAAGAAAGTTCATACTCAATAATCCTGGAACTATGACTGAGGAAGCCCTCTGGACTGAGGGTGAAACGTTTCGACTAAAAGAAACTGTCCAGATGACCAGATTGAGACTTATCAGATGTTTGTTTTATAGTTTTTACTGTTTGCTGTTTGATCTGGTAATTCATCACTTTTATGGTATTTGTTGAGTTTATAGTTGTATGCTTGTCTGTGTTAGTGTACAGCACTTTGGCCAACGGTGTTGTTTTAAAGTGCTTTATAAATAAAGTTGTATTGTATTGTATTGTATTGCATTTATAAGACTGAGTTTACCGGAGCTCCTCTGTTTGACTAAGTCTTTAAAAGACTAATTAATTTAGTTTTTTAACTTTTATTCATTTTTTTAACAGGAGACCTGACAACTTTGTTGGATTTTTTTTTTTACCTGTATTATTGAGCATGCATCAGGATAACATGCAAGTCATAATTTTTCTGTACACTTTTGAAGAAAGATCTCCATAAAGAATATGTTTGTTTTTTTACACATGTGAAAATGTTGAAAACTGTGAAACCTGTTACTTTTTTTAAATGTAAAGTAATTTTTTAAAGACGTAATATGGCGGAAGTAAAATCCTTTTTTTGTATTATATATATTAATTACGCCAGACTCTGTGACCATCATAAATTGTGACCATAGGGGGGCGCTGTTGCATTTTTACATCATACTTTAGTGAACATAACTGATAAACTCTATCATATTCTGTGACCATCTATATTTTCACAGTAGTCATGATATTAGTGGTCAGATGCTGCTTTTTAATTTCTTAGAGGAAGTAGAGTTAGCAGAAAAGTTTGGCTCAAGTATTTAATGTTTTTGGTAAATGGTAAATGGAGCTTATTTATATAGCGCTTTCCAGCCCCCTATGAGGGGCCCCAAAGTGCTTTACAATACCAACCATCCACCCATTCATACACCGGTGGCGGCAGACTGCCATGCAAGGCGCTTTCCAGTCCTACCGGGAGCAACTCGGGGTTAAGTGTCTTGCCCAAGGACACAACGACACATGGTGTGGGGAACCGGGATTCGAACTGCCAACCTTCCGATCGGGGGACGACTGCCATTACCACTACGCCACTTATGTATAAGTTACTGTGGTCACAATATCTGATAAGCGCCATCATATTCTGTGACCGTCTGTATTTCCATAATAGTCGTCATATTATATGATATTAGTGATCAGATTTTAGTTTTTATTCTTTCAAGGAGAGAGTCAGCCTCCTTCCTCCAAAGAATAAAAATTAACATCTGCCCACTAAAATCATGATTATGATGGAAACAGACGGTCACAGAATATATATGATAGTGTTTATCAGGTATTGCAAAGTATGATGTAAAAATGCAACAGCGCCCCCTAAGGTCACAATATATGATGGTCACAGAATATGATGTAACACCGGCTTCCATACCTTACCGCAGGCATTTCCAGTTTCAGGAAGTTGTTTTGGAAAACGCTGTTGTCTTCCTGACAGTTGGACAACTACCTCCCATGAGCGGTCTGCTAGCTTCATTCATATTTAGCCAGCAGCACTTTGATCCTTTATACATAACTTTACGTAGTTTCTTTAGGATTTGGGATCAACAATGGAGGTCGACACAGGTAATTCTGAAGTGTTTTTTTAAACTAACTTTACAAACTCGTCTGTCTTTAGTTTTTACTGCTAGCTCCGATCTTGGATCAAATATCGGCTAACAACAAAACGGACATTGTTCTGCTGGCTAATGATAAAAATAAAATAAATAAATAAATAAAAACATATTTTTCTTTTTTTTTTAGAAAAGAAGAAGTCAGTTATAGTTTTACAACATGGCATATACACTTTGTGAAATCGGTATAAAAATATGCATTTAATTTAAACTATTACATTAATAAATTCACGAAATGGTGAAATCAGCTGGATTTTAAAAACTAGTTTTGCCATGTGCACGCGCGCGGGTGGGGCAGTTTTATTTCTTTAAAATTTAGCTAAATAAACGCTTTAAATATATATATTTCTTAGCTGACATTATAGCACAAGGGTTTCTGAGCTTAACCGTTCCTTAATAAATTCACGTAATGGTCAAATCTGCTGGATTTACTGGTAAATTGTTTCGCTTTGACGTCTTCCAAACCGTCGTGTGCGCTACGAAAATAAATTATAAATAAATCGAATTTTAGCTCAAATATCTCATACAGGTCAAAGTTTGTAAATAACCACCAAATACTTACGTTCTGTAAGTTTAAAGAAAATCTGCGGTGTGGTTTATGAGCTATTTAGACAAATAGTAGCAGGGAAAAAAACCGAAGCTAACAAGACACATTTACGTCTATAAAACATCAAATTTTATCTCAAACATCTCATAAAGCTAGTCAGTTGTAAATGTCCGTACAGTGATTACTTTCTGTAAGTTTGATAAAAATCTGTCATGTGGTTCTTGACTTATCTTGCTAACAAACACTGAGCTAACAGTGAAGTAGCTAGTTCATACCTCCAGAGCAGGAGGCCGGGCAGTGACAGAGTCAGTCCGAGCAGTGGAGCCTGCCTTCGGACACATGAGGTGGGACCGGTCAGTGGACCCTAGCGGACAAAAGTGGTACTGCACCATTTTTTGCCAAAATGAAAAACGGTCATATCTGAGCCAAAAATTGGTCTAAAAATATGGGAAAAAAATCCATAAACAAGTCTCACCTCTCTATTAGTCGCAGGGCATGCAAATTAGGCAAAAAACTGAGACCTATAGTCCGGAAAATACGGTAGTTGAAATGGCACAAAAACTGTGGAACTAAGAAAGATGCTGAAAAACATACGGAAGAAAAATGGATCATAATAGAGTGACTGCTTCATAAACGTTCACACGACTGAGAGGAGAACAATCACATCATAAACATACTTTGTTAAAATATTATGATTAGAGCTGCTACGTAGATATAACTGTTCGTTCACAAGTTACTGACACTGAGATAACTGACGAGTTCAAGGACGCGTGCCTTGCTTTCAAAAGTCTGGCACCAATTTTCATTTTTCTTGAAGAGAACCATCTTATTTCAGTTCTAATTGCAGAAAACAAAATTATGGAGGTGTTCAAACAAAAAACCCCGACACAAAACGCGTCTGCGCTATATCAAAGACAGTGACTCAGACTCACCTCACCACCAGATGAAGTGCACCTCAGCGTGACCGCAGCAGAAGTGGGAGGTAGTCTCAAAAGGATCAATCCTCACAAAGCAACTGGTCCGGACAACATCCCCGGGAAAGTTCTGAAGGAATGTGCAGATCAGCTCTGCGATGTGCTGGCAGACATCTTTAACACCTCACTTGCCATGGAAATAGTTCCCACCTGCCTGAAGACCGCCACCATCATCCCAGTCCCAAAAAGCTCCACAGTGACTGGTCTGAATGACTATCGGCCGATAGCCCTCACCCTGATAGTCGCAAAATGCTTTGAAAAACTGGTCATGACCCACATCAAAACATCCATCAACATTGATGAGGACCCTCATCAGTATGCGTACCGTGAGAACCGATCAACAGAAGATGCAATCTCTTCTGTGGTCCACACTGCTCTCACCCACCTGGATGAGAAGGACTCCTACGTCCATATGCTCTTTGTGGACTTTACATCTGCCTTCAACACCATGATCCCCCAAACTCTGATGGACAAACTATCCACACTTGGACTAAGCCCCTCCATCTGTAACTGGGTACTGGACTTTCTAACAAACAGATCACAGTCAGTGAAGATCCACAACTTCTCCTCCTCCACCATAACCCTCAGCACTGGCTCTCCTCAAGGCTGTGTGTTGATCCCTCTCCTGTTCACTCTGCTCACATATGATTGTGCAGCTACCCATCCAGGCTGTCATATTGTAAAGTTTGCAGATGATACAGCTGTGGTGGGCTGCATCACGAACAATGATGAGTCCAGCTACAGGCAGGAGGTGGAACACCTGGAGAGCTGGTGCAAAGAGAATAACCTTCACATGAATGTGAAGAAGACAAAGGAGATGATTGTGGACTTCAGAAGGAACAAACACACCCACACCCCACTGAACATAAGTGGATCTGCAGTGGAAGTGGTCTCCAGCTACAAGTACTTGGGTGTACACATGAATGATAACCTCAGCTGGAGCAACAACACCACCAGCCTGATCAAGAAAGGTCATCAGAGACTCTACTTCCTCAGACGGCTGAGACGAGCTGGTCTGAGCAGCCCAGTCCTCACCTCCTTCTACAGGTGTGCAGTGGAGAGCATCCTGTGCTCCAGCATCAACGTGTGGCATGGAGGCTGCACAGCTGCAGAAAGAAAAGCTTTACAGAGAGTGGTGAAGGCTGCACAGAAGTCTGTTGGAGTCAGTCTCCCCACCATCACAGACATTTACACCTCCAGATGCAGGAAAAGAGCCACCTGCATCATGAAAGACCCCACTCATCCAGCACACACACTCTTTGCCCCACTCCCCTCAGGACGGAGGCTGAGAAGCATCAAATGTAGAACCACTAGACTGAGGAACAGCTTCTACCCTGAGGCTGTTAGACTCATGAATAAATAAATAATAAGAATAATCACTGCAAAATATCACAACATGCTGATGCTGGTCTGTTTTCTTGTTGCTGTGTTCATCTGTGACCATCTGCTCATACTGACTCATGTTCGTGCTGCTGTTTATAATGATGTTTTTCTATTACATTAGTGCTTAGTGTATTTCTAGTTGATGTTCCTCCATAGTCAGATCCTAGATGTTATTAATGTTTTTCCTCTCACTTTTTGATGTAGGATGTAACTGGGACCCTGTGTACATAATCTCGTTTTCATCACATGTACCACATGTGGTGCAAATGACAATAAAGACTCTCTGACTCTGACTCTGAAATAAATATAATCGTACCTATTAGGATTTGACCACATTTTATGGCGGGACTGTTCGGTATTAATCCATGAACAGTCAGTCGTTCGTCCTGTCTGACCACTTCAGGGCCTCCCTGGCCTGTGGTCTGAGCAGGGCGGTGCAGCACTCCCAGCAGGGCTTCCAGCAGCCCCCCACTGTCCCGCAGAGGGGTTGATGGAGTCGCCAACCGTTTGGGGTTGAGGTAGACGCACACTTCTTTCAGCTGCTGCTGCTCAGTCCCACCCTGCATGTGACCTGGCTGGCTCTTCAAGATGGAGGCCGGTGGTGACGTCGTCGAGTTCTCCATGCTCCCATCTTTGTGTTTTTGGCGCCGAGAAGGGAGGCGTTTCCTCCTCAGGAGCCTGGCTAACCTTTTGAGAGCGGGTTCGCCATTCGTCCGTGAGCTGCGTCGCTTCGTCTTCTTCTGCTCCGTGATGATCTCGGCCTCCTTGTCACTGAAGCGAACGTGGTTCGTGGAAATGCACTGGATGGCAGCGGCCTGGGCCAAAGCTGCCTCCTCTTCACCTTCACTCAGCTCCAGGTAGAAGAGCTCCCCGTTCTTCTGAACATCATCCAGCCATTCTGGTTCCAAGTCACTATGAAAAAGAGGTCATTGAAAGACAGGTCTTTAAATATAAGAGGGTAAATAAAGCATTTATAATAAGTGATGCTTGTTGAATGTATATCTATGTTTTGTTTTTATTAAGTTTATTATTTTAACGTTTATTAGAATTTGAAAACTTTTCTTCTTAGCTGAGGGTTTTTTACTTTTCATTCAAGTTTTCTCAAATTCAAATGAAAAGTGCAAAGCTTATAAACTGCACTCACATGCAAATGACTCCCCCTCCACTCCCTTCTGAGGGTGTTTAGGGTGTTAGCAACCAGGCTAACACAACCTTTAAACTATTAAGCCTGTACAGGTAGTCCTCGAGTTACGACGGTCTCGAGTTACGATGTTTCGTGGTTACAACGCATCTCCCATTGACTATGAAAAGCCTTATTTCGAGTTACGCAGTTTTACGTCATAAACGTTGTGACGAACGCGGTTTTACGTCGTAAACGGAATGCGGAATATGGCGGATGGACCTGTTTTACATCGTAAACGCAGCGGCGGAGGAATACTCCACTGTACTGTGAACGCGGTTTTACGCCGTAAACGGAATGCGGAATAAGGCGGATGGACCGGTTTTACGTCGTAAATGTAAAGTAGCGGCGGAATATATTGTACTTTACGCGGTGCAGCGGCGGAAAATATTGTACTGCATGGCACCTTGCATGGTAGTCTGCCGCTACCGGTGTATGAATGTGTGTAGCATTCAATGTGTGTAGCACTTTGAGATTTTCACTAATGAAAAGTGCATTATAAATTGAATTCATTATTATTATTATTATTACTGTACGCGGTGCAGTGGCGGAGGAATACTGTACTATACTGTGAACGTGGTTTTACGTCTTAAACTAAAAACGGAATACGGCGGATGGACCGGTTTTACATCGTAAACGTAGCGGCGGAGGAATACCGCACAGTACAGTGAACACGGTTTTACATCGTAAACGGAATGCGGAATATGGCGGATGGACCGGTTTTACATTGTAAACGTAGCGGCGGAGGAATACCGCACTGTACTGTGAACGCGGTTTTACGTCGTAAACGGAATGCGGAATACAGCGGATGGACCGGTTTTACGTCGTAAACGTAAAGCAGCGGCAGAAAATATTGTATTTTACGTGGTGCAGCAGCGGAAAATATTGTACTGTACGTGGTGCAGCAGCGGAAAATATTGTACTGTACGCGGTGCAGCGGCGGAGGAATACTGTACTGTACTGTGAACGCGGTTTTACGTCGTAAACGGAAAACGGAACTCGGCGGATGGACCGAGGAGAATGGCGTCAACAGCATCCTAGTAGGCCATTAACTGTTTTTTCCCTTCATTATGGCTCCCAAATGTATGTGTTTTTTGATAATTATGAAGGGTACTGTGTTAGGATAGGCTAAGTGCTTGCTTGGTAATACAGTACTGTACTGTACATGTATATGGTGCAGTATGAACGTATATTCCAACTTACGTCGAAAATCGGTTTACGACGCAGCGTAAGAACGGATCTACGTCGTAAGTCGAGGACTACCTGTATTGTAGTGAGCTTTGGCTGCTGGTGACATAAAAATAGCTAAATATTTAGGTATGCTGGTGAAGATTCTCAGTCGTCCAGGACATGATAAAATCAAAAAGGCGTTCAATACAAGATCAACTGGACTTTATTTGTTGAACAAGACATTTCGCTTCTCATCCGAGGAGCTTTATCAATTGATAAAGCTCCTCGGATGAGAAGCGAAATGTCTTGTTCAACAAATAAAGTCCAGTTGATCTTGTATTGAACGCCTTTTTGAAATATTTAGGTAATTTTTGCTTGGAATCTCATTAAATTGGTACCAGTATCCCATTAGTGCATGCATGAACTGTGAATAAATCACATTTACACAATATTTATGTGAATAACATAAAATAATTGTTGTAATTCAGCCACAAAGTGGCTTATTTATGCCCTTATATGACTGCAATATTTTGTCTCCAATATGTCACAACTTGGTTTAGTGGGCCCTCACACTATTGTCTCATGTTTCTGACTCATGGAAACTAAACTGAGACGACTTTGAGACAGTTTCCAGACGCCTGCAACATCTTGAAACTATTTTAGGAGACGATTTGCTTTGTAATTCTTTTGAACAAAATACAAGCGACTTGAGAGCGAGGCCCTGCAAATCATGCGAGGAAACTGAGGAGCGTGTGTCAATTTAACGTAGTTGTGTCTTATTTATTTATTTACTATTGATAATTGTAAGATGTGGGCTCGTATTTAATATTTACATACCTGCTATGCACTGTTTCTGGACAGCCTGTGCTTTTTAAAGATATTTCAGGCAAATACTTGCACTTCTATATTCAAATATTTGTATTTGGACATCATGGGGCGGCCGTGGCACAGTGGTAATGGCAGTCGACCCCCGATCGGAAGGTTGGAGGTTCAAATCCCGCATCCGCCCACCATGTGTCGTTTTGTCCCTGGGCAAGACACTTAACCCCGAGTTGCTCCCGGTAGGTCTGGATGGCGCCTTGCAAGGCAGGCTACCACTACCGGTGTATGAATGTGTGAATGAATGGGTGGATGGCTGGTATTGTAAAGCGCTTTGGGGCTCCTCACAGGGGGCTGGAAAGCGCTATATAAATAAGCTCCATTTACCATTTACAGTAGATGCAATTATTCAAATCAGTTCATTTTATTTCTATAGCTCCAAGTCACAACAGAAGTAATCTCAGGGCACTGAAAAGAAACATTATACATAAAAATAATAAGTTAACACTATTTATCTGAGGAGCAGACTGCTTTGAATTTAATTCCATCACATAACTGTCATCTATTATTGACTTGGAAATATAAAAATATTGTTTTTTATAAGGAATTGTGAAGTGGAAAATGTGCAGAAACCTTTGATCAGTGGCAAGTTTAGCCTTTTTTGGAAGGTGCTCAAGCACCCCTAAATTTTAACTCAGCAACCCTGAAAAATAAAGTAAAAAATGTTTTATTTTTTCTTCTTTTTTGTGACTTTAATTGATGGATGCCTGGTCCCTGAGCTGCTGGCTTTCAGTAACTGTGGCCCCCTGTGCAGTTGCTGTGGTTCCCAACCCTGGTCCTTGAGGAACACCATTCTTCCATGTTTTAGTCGTTTCCCTGCTCCAACAAACCTGACTCAGTGACTTAATTACCGGTACTTCTTCATGTTCTGCAGAAGCCTGTAAATCACCCATTTATTAAAATCAGGTGTGTTGGAGCAGAGAAACAACGAAAACATGCAGGATGGTGTTCCGCAAGGACCAGGGTTGGGAACCCCTAATTTATAAAGGGTGGAATTCAGTTTATTCCATTTCCAAAATCTAAACTGAGTCTGGAAACATGTAAAAAATGGATAAAGCCCTGTGGCCGACCTCCTGAGCAGCTGATACAAGAGAGATAAACAGGAAGTACCACGTTCATACTCCATTTTCTGTCATAATTACATCGTATGCCTATGGTTAAATTAAAGATTAATGCTTAAAGCTAGTTGTGCTTTGTTTTGTGTGTTTTGAATGTAGATATAGCTACACTGCAACTTCTGGTTGCATAAGTTTATTCTTTGTTATGATCAGTTAACTGATTTTGTACTAAGCGTTTATTAGGCTGTTTATTAATGTAAAGCAGAGCGCTCGTCTGTAGCATCTTAGCTGGTCGTCTGTATTGCACGGCGCTAGCTTAGCGCTACTTTTTGTTGTGCTGAACTCTCTAAAATAATTATTAAATCAAGTGTTTACTTATGTAGGTAAACGTAGATGTTTAATAACCTGTTAAAATACACCAGAATGCAGGAAATGGCATCTACTTTATTTTAAAATGTTCTGGGGAGGACCCCCAGACCCCATCATCAATGTGTCCCCCCAACATTATGAATGCTTCTGACGCCAATGGCCACCACGTTGTTCAAGACAAAAACCATAGTCTGCACTGGGGGGCTAAGCACCCCTAAAGGTCAGACTCTAGAATCGCCCCTGCCTTTGAAAGTTTCGTCCCTTACAAAACTGACTCCAAGCTGCGGTTCAACTCACATGTTTTTTTTTAAACACTCGTGTAAAAACAGACGACAGCTGATGTGCTTGTCTCAAACTCCAGTCTTACTCTGTGCACTCGGAGCTGCTGAAACTCGACCGTGTGGATTCAGCGTCGCAGCCGCGCTCGCCATCTTTTTCGGTCTTCTCTCTCAACACAGAGTTCTCTTTACAAACGTAGCCGTGCGCGAAGGTCATCGAGTGGTGAACCGTTGTCTTTCACTCGCGAGCAAACAAAAAAAAACTGTAAAAACAGTCATTTGTATTCATTTTTAAGCTCACACGAGCAGCGATGTGGTTTCGCCATGTTGAAAATGCCAGCTAGTAGCTAGCAAACGAGGGTCACGTGACACGCGACCGTGCAATCTGATTGGCTAGAAAGCACGGTTGCCCCTAACAACGCAGAAGCTTTCCTCATTCACGGGTAATTCAAGCACCCGCAAAAGAAAGAAAAAGTGACTTTTTCTCGCTCCCCTCTTTGGTTGGAGTGTGTAAACGCAGCAGAATACGAGCGATTCGAGTCAGGGATAAAAACGGGTTTATCTTTCGTTTAAAAAAGTGGTAATGTAATTAGCGCGTGCTTCAACACCACACTCGGACACTAGCAAAGTTAATGGCGCGTGACCGAGTGTCAGTTATCTTCCTAAACACCGTCAACATGCCAATATATATATACTGTATACAGTATATAAATAACACCGACTTTCACAATAGGGCTTTCAAAACTTTACAGATACAATTAATCCTCGCCGCCTGGGTTTTTACTTATTTTGTATTTTAACAGCAGTTTTGTGCGCATGCGTCGTTTGTGCGCGCTTCATCATTCAGTTACAACCCGACCTGTAAAGGAGAACACTGCGAACCGAGCCAAAGTCGTCCAAGTTGTTCTTTGAAAACGAGTTCCCGTCCACACGAAGATGAAACATCGTTTGTCTCATGCTGTCGCTGACGTGCACATTTATTCATAAATAAAGAATCTGAATCTTTAAAAAGCGTTCATATTGTGACGGATCCGCCGAACAGGTTACACATAATTCTGTGACGTATCAAATTCACCAGTCCCGTTTGAGTGGGTCTGTGTAGTTTCTGCCATAGATATATGTGTAGTTATACTGTGTAGTTTATACCATAGATATATTTAGCTAGCCAGCTATTTAGCTATTTAACAGTTAAAAATGGTGTACCACAAGGCTCAGTTTTAGGACCCACTCTCTTTACAATCTACATAGCTAATGTAGGTCACTGCATCCCTGATGCATCCTTACATTTCTATGCTGATGATACAGTTGTTTACTGCCGAGCTAAAACAGTTGCTAAGGCTTTCCTGTTACTGCAATCTGCTTTTGACATCATCCAGTCAGATTTGTTCCGTCTCAAACTTGTCCTAAATGCTGATAAAACAAAAGGGATGTTTTTTTCAAATAGGAAGGCGGTTCCAGCAGATCCTCCTCTGATTTTTTCTTCAAATGGTGTCCCTATTGAGTTTGTTGATTCCTATAAATATCTGGGTATCCTGATTGATTCACATCTCTCTTTTAAACTCCACGTGGAAAACCTAGTGAAGAAACTGAAAGTTAAACTGGGTTTCTTTTTCAGAAACAGATCATGTCTATCACTGAATGTCAGGAAACGCCTTGTGTCTGTGACTTTCCTTCCCAAAGTCAAAGTCAAAGTCAAAGTCAACTTTATTGTCAGATCTGCAATATGTACAGTGCAGGACATACACAGGACCGAAATTGCGTTTCTCTCAGTCCCTCGGTGCAACAGTAAACATCTAAACATTGAAACACTGAAACATATAATAATAGACATAAGCATAAAAATAGTAAAACTAACACTGTCCTGAGTTGTTTTTTTTTTTTTTTTTTTTTGCATAGTGGTATAAAAAAAGAGTATAAAAAGTATAACTAAAATAAACTAAAGGTTTCTAGCATTGACATTTGCAAAGTGGCAAAGCAGCGTATGAGTCAATGTACACAGTATATGTATGAGGTAGTAGTTGATGTTGTTGTAGAGGCAAAAAGTGGCATATGCAGTAAGGCACATTGGGCATCCCTAAATAAGACCGTTCAGAGCACACTGTATATGTACCAGCAGTGGTGTAGATATTAGAGTAGTGTAAATAAATGTAAACAGTAGTAATTACATGTAAGCAGTAGTAATAAAAGTAAACAGTATTAATAAATGTAAACAGAGAATGTAAACAGTATTATGATTATAGGCAGTGATGTAATACAGACATTAGTGCAAGTATGAGAAGTAGTGCAAACTGTATGAGCACATGACCGAGAGTTTAGTGAAAACCCGTTTGGTGACACAGAGTCTAGTGTTAAAAACTTTGTGTTGAGTGATAGTATGTGAGAAAGTTTTAGTGTTAAGGCAGTTCAAATGGGAGGGGAGGCAGAGCAGGCAGAGTGTTTAGCATTCTGACTGCCTGATGAACAGAGCTGTCTCTCAGTCTGCTGGTTCGAGCCTGGAGACTCCTCAGTCTCCTTCCTGATGGCAGCAGTCTGAAGCAGCTGTGTAGTGGGTGTGTGGGATCACCTGCCATGCGGTGGGCTTTCCGAGTGAGGCGTTTGCTGTGTAAGTCCTGCAGTGAGGGCAAGGAGGTGCCCACGATCTTCTCAGCTGCTCTCACAATGCGCTGGAGGCTCTTGCGGCAGGATGCAGTACATGCACCAAACCACAAGAGCCTCCAGCGCATTGTGAGAGCAGCTGAGAAGATCGTGGGCACCTCCTTGCCCTCACTGCAGGACTTACACAGCAAACGCCTCACTCCCTCCATTGATTACGGTGACATTCTCTACATGAATGCTCCTACAAGCACCCTGCGGATGTTGGATGTTGTCTATCATGGTGCACTAAGATTCATAACTGGCTGTGATTATCGTACCCACCACTGCACCCTGTATTCACTGGTTAACTGGACATCATTAACCTCACGCAGACTCTTCCACTGGTACATTTTCATCTTTAAATCACTTCTTGGTCTGCTGCCCTCATACATCTCCTCCTACATGTCTTTGCGTGAGTGCAGCTACAGTGTGCGCTCTCAGGACATGATTACCTGCAGTGTTCCGTCAGTGAGGACTGAACTTGGAAAAAGGGCCTTCTCCTACTCCGCTCCTGCTTCATGGAATATCTTACAAAAAGATCTGAAGCTCTCGACCTTGACTTCTCTAAATGGTTTTCAGAATCTGTTGGAATCCTGGCAAAAACCAATGCAGATCTGTTCCTGTCTTTGATTTTATACGTCTACCTTATAATGTTTTGCTAGTTTTTTGATACTTTGTAAAAAAAAAAAAAAAAAAAAAAAAACTTTCTTTTGTTTTGTTTTTTTTCTCTCTTTTGTTTTCTATTGTTTATTGTTTGTTTGTTTATTGTTTATTGTTTAAGGAAATTATACCACTGCTGTTCATTGTTCTTTAGTTTTAGCAGGTCGCTTTCGTAAATGAGCCCTTGAGGTTCAAAAGATTTACCTGACTAAATAAAGGTTGAATGAATGAATATACATATATACATATATATTATATCTATGGTTTCTGCGCCCCGTGCTATCTGAGCTCAGTGAGCTGCTACAAACTCCGTTCCCCGTCCGGAAGTAGCGGTAGCAGAACTGCGTTTTGAGGGCGGAGCCTAAGTTGTTCTGTGGTTCTTCTCGCTCAGCAAGATCAAACAGACCGTCACTGGTGACGTCCTTTGATGTTATCGGTGACGTCATCAACAGCGTTGTTTATGTGACGCCTTGGAAAGCTTTGATCTAAAGCTCATAAATAGGCCACCCCAGTGTGTCTCAAACTTATTCCGCAATTTTTTTTGCAAAGCGCACTGGTTTAAGCTGTACTTCTGCCAATTGTCTTCTAAGCTAGTTTCAGATTTTTTTTTGAAATTAGATTGAATTTCAATTGCCAAACAACGGGATTCCTTCAACTGGAGCAAAGGGTCTTCGCAGTCCACAGACGCTCGTCACAGCACCACTGCCATGGATGAGATACGGGAACGTTTTCCTTCAAGCGAAGAAATGAAGGGCCTTCGGGTAGAAGCCTGGGTTAGGGACCATTGGAATAGTGAAACCGGCGAATTAAAAACGTCAGAGGTAGAAATTAAAGCGTTAACAAAGAAGACAAGTCAAGATGAAACAGACGTCAATACGCAGAAAAGCACAAAGTCTGATCTTGAAAAGACAAATCTGGATCTTCAAGAAGAACTGATGTGCGAAAAGAGGACTCAAAAATACCTTGAGTTGGAAAGTCAGATAAAAAGTAAAAAAGACTTCATAAAAACGTCAGAGGTCAGAGTTAACTGGTTAATAAAGAATGTAAGAAGTCAAGTTGAAAGAGACGACCGTACGCTGAAAAGCACAAATCTTGAAAAGACAAATCTGGAACTTCAAGAAGAACATGCGTGCTATAAGGAAGAGATGACTCAGAAACACATTGAGTTGGAAAGTCAGCTGAAAAGTAAAAACGACGAATTAAAAACGTCAGAGGTCAGAATTAAGGCGTTAACAGAGAAGGTAAGGGAAGTTGAAACAGACGTCCGTACGCTGAAAAGCAAAAATTCTGATCTTGAAAAGACAAATCTGGATCTTCTAGAAGAACTGGCGTGCTATAGGGAAAAGACGACTCAAAAAAACCTTGAGTTGGAAAAGCACCTGGAAATGTCACGAGAACAGCTGCGAGAAGTCAAACGTCAGAATGCAGAGTTTCTACGTTTGACTGAGGAGTTAAAAAGCTCTCTCAGTGACGCTGAGAAGCAGACTTCAGCGTTGACATCAGAAAAGATTGCCTTGAAAAGAGCAGAGGAGGAGAAGAGAGCAGCTGAAGACAAGTTTGAAGCAGCCTGTTTAAAAATTGAAGAACTGTTGCAGTTAAATTCCACATTAACAGGAATAATGGAACAGAGAGCAGATTTGTTAAAAATTAAAGACGCTGAACTGCACCAGGCAAATGGTACCATTTTGGAACATTGCAAAACCATAAAGGATCTGCATATTCAGCTGCGTGATGAAAAGAGAAACCCTCTCATCAGCCAGTACAAGCAACCCATTCTTGATCTCCAGAAGGAGAGCAAAGAAAAAGATTGCAAAATAATTCAACACGACAATAGACTCAGTCAAGCTAACTTCGAATGCAGCGAGATGACAAATAAATATGAACGGGAACTGGAAACACAGAAGCAGAAACTCCAGAACCTCATTCAAGAACCAGACAAAGCAAAATCTAAATACAGCAGTAAACTTCATAAAATTAGAGCCAATTTTAACGTGTTGCCAAATAAATTCAATGTGGAAATGCTGAAGCAACAACACCAGAGTCCTGTGCAGGATGTGCAACACTGGTGTTTGAAAAAGACTCCGCAGATGGCAAAAGAAAGTCTTCCGCTGATTCACAAGAAAGAGCAGCCGACGAAGTTTACGACAATGAACCAACTTAAGTTAATCGACTTTGACACATAATCCTCTGACAGGCAGCACGGTGACTCTCAGCGAGCAGGTTACCCCGGTTCAAATCCCGCTCCGGGGGTTCTTTCTGGCTAGAGTTTGCATGTTATCTCCGTGCATGCATGGGTTTACTCCGGGTACTCCGGTTTCCTCCCACAGAAAAAAAACAAAACATGCATGGGTTTACTCCGGGTACTCCGGTTTCCTCCCACAGAAAAAAAAAAAAAAAGACATTGGCAAAGGATGTCTATATATCCCTGGTGGTCTAGTGGTTAGGATTCGGCAGTATCACCGCCGCGGCCCGGGTTCGATTCCCGGTCAGGGAAAACATCTTTACAGGTCTCCAGCCCTAAATCCTATAGAAAATCTTTGGAGGGAGCTGAAACTCCGTGTTTCACAGCAACAGCCCTATACATATACAGTATATATATATATATATATATATATATATATATATATATATATATATATATATATATATATATATATATATATATATATATATATATATATATATATATATATATATATATATATATATATGTATATATATATATATATATATATATATATATATATATATATATATATACAAGCCCAAAACCAGAAAAGTTGGCACGTTGTGGAAATCGCAAATAAAAACAGAATACAATGACTTGCAAATCTTTTTCAACCTATATTCAATTGAACACACTGCAAAGACCACATACTTAACGTTCGAACTGGTAAACTTTGTTATTTTTTGCAATTATTAGCTCATTTGGAATTTGATGCCTGCAACATGTTTCAAAAAAGCTGGCACAAGTGACAAAGAAGACAGAGAAATTTGAGGAATGCTCATCAAACACTTATTTGGAATATCCCACAGGTGAACATGCAAATTGGGAACAGGTGGGTGCCATGATTGGGTATAAAAGCAGCTTCCTTGACATGCTCAGTCATCCACATAGAAGGATGGGGCGAGGGTCACCACTCTGTGAACAAATGCGTGGGCAAATTGTCGAACAGTTCAAGAACAACTTTTCTCAACGAGCTATTGCAAGGAATTTAGGAATTTCACCATCTACGGTCCGTAATATCATCAAAAGGTTCAGAGAATCTGGAGAAATCACTACACGTAAGGGGCAAGGCCGAAAACCAACATTGAATGCCCGTGACCTTCGATCCCTCAGGCGGTACTGCATCAAAAACCGACATCAGTGTGTAAAAGATATCACCACATGGGCTCAGGAATACTTCAGAAAACCACTGTCAGTAACTACAGTTCGTCGCTACATCTGTAAGTGCAAGTTAAAGCTCTACTATGCAAAGCAAAAGCCATTCATCAACAAGATCCAGAAACGCCGCCGGCTTTGCTGGGCCCGAGCTCATCTGAGATGGACTGATGCAAAGTGGAAAAGTGTTCTGTGGTCTGATGAGTCCACATTTCAAATTGTCTTTGGAAACTGTGGACGTCGTGTCTTACGGACCAAAGAGGAAAAGAACCATCAGGACTGTTATAGGCGCAAAGTTCAAAAGCCAGCATCTGTGATGGTATGGGGGTGCATTAGTGCCCAAGGCATGGGTAACTTACACATCTGTGAAGGCACCATTAATGCTGAAAGGTACATACAGGTTTTGGAGCAACATATGCTGCCATCCAAGCGACGTCTTTTTCATGGACGCCCCAGCTTATTTCAGCAAGACAATGCCAAGCCACATTCTGCACGTGTTACAACAGCGTGGCTTCGTAGCAAAAGAGTGCGGGTCCTCCCCTGGCCTGCCTGCAGTCCAGACCTGTCCCCCATTGAAAATGTGTGGCGCATTATGAAACGTAAAATACGACAACGGAGACCCCGGACTGTTGAACAACTTAAGCTGTACATCAAGCAAGAATGGGGAAGAATTCCACCTGAAAAGCTTCAAAAATTGGTCTCCTCAGTTCCCAAACGTTTACTGAGTGTTGTTAAAAGGAAAGGCGATGTAACACAGTGGTAAATATGTCCCTGTGCCAACTTTTTTGCAATGTGTTGCTGCCATTGAATTCTAAGTTAATGGTTATTTGCAAAACAAAATAAAGTTTCTCCGTTCGAACATTAAATATATTGTCTTTGCATTCTATTCAGTTGAATATGGGTTGAAAAAGATTTGCAAGTCATTGTATTCTGTTTTTATTTGCGATTTGCACAACGTGCCAACTTTTCCGGTTTTGGGCTTGTATATATATACTGTATAATGAAGATATTGATTTTGCATTTTTAATTTCAGCTTCCAAATTGTTCCACAATCTAATTCCTTGGATCGAGGTTGACCGACCCCTCAAACTGGTTCTAAATTTTGGTCTCACAAAAATCTCAATTCCCTTTAAATTATAGCAACTTTGACGTTTAAGAAAGTGCGTTAGAATGTTTGGTGGTAATTCATTTATGTGAGCTTTGTAGAAAACTGAAAGAATATTGTAATCTACTAAATCTTGGAATTTTAATAACTTCAATTTGTAAAATAAAACACTTAAGGGTGACAGTAGTGTTTCCCAGTGATTATTCTTATGGCTCTTTTCTGTAGGACAAAAACCGGCTCGGTAAATGTCTTACATGCTTTACCCCAAACTTCAACACAGTAAATGATGTGCGGGACAATAATTGAGTTGTACAACAAGTACAGAGCTCTATCCTCTAACAATTTCCTAACCTTATACAGAACTGCAATTGATTTAGCTATCCTTTTCTTGACAGAATTGATATGATGTTTCATGTCAATTTGTCATCGATAATGACCCCCAGAAACTTTATTACACTAACTGCAGATTTCCACACCATCAATATTAATTGTAACATCAGCAGATTCCTTTTTTGTACTGAATATCATATACTGTATTTTGATATACAATTTTATATATATATATATATATATATATATATATATATATATATATATATATATATATATATATATAT
>JBBPBX010000728.1:35757-59516 GCA_038048925.1 Garcialebias charrua | reverse complement strand
AGAGAGAGAGATTTAGAGAGAGAGAGATCTAGAGAGAGAGAGATTTAGAGAGAGAGAGAGATTTAGAGAGAGAGAGAGAGAGAGAGAGAGAGAGAGAGAGAGAGAGAGAGAGAGAGAGATCCTCACACGAGGCACCAGAATATGTAGGAGATAAGGGTGTAAATATTGATTATCAATTAGGAGTTATTCTCATAGTTATGCAAATAAATATATTTACCGTATTTTCCAGCCTATAAGTCGCACCGCCCTATAAGTTGCATTGTCCAATTATGTCAAATAAATTGAAAAAAATCCATAAATATGTCGCTTCGCCCTATAAGTCGCACCTACGTCACCGCTGACGTAACGTGTCACCGGTGTTGTGCCCAAAATGGATCGACAGCCAAATGGCGGCTACAGGAGCGTGCAGGAAGGACTTTCCTTCCTGTTCAAGATTAACACAAAAACAATTATTTGTTTGCTGAAAATTATAGCAAAGATGTGTCTTAGCTGAACTTTTCCTTAATAAATGAACGTAATTGTGAAATGAGCTGGACTAAAAAATTAGTTTCACTACGTGCAAAACCTGCACCTGCACGGGTGGGTGGGAACGCTGCATTTCTTTAAAATTTAGCAAGATATACCCATAAAAAAAAAATTGTTTGCTGAAAATTGTAGCTAAAGTGTTTCTGAGCTGAACTTTTCCTTAATAAATGAATATAATGGTCAAATCAGCTGAATTTAAATTGTTTCGCTACGGCGGCTCAACAAAACGAGCACGCGTGGCAACAGACATGCAGTGCAGCGAACAGACCTGCATCTCTTTGAAATTTAAAAAGATAAACACGTAAAAAAATTGTTTGCTGAAAATTATAGCAAAAGTGTTTCTGAGCTGAACTATTCCTTAATAAATGAATATACAGTAATGGTCAAATTAGCTGGATTTAAATCATTTCGCTACGGCGGCAACAAAATGAGCATGCGCAGCAACAGATACGCAGCGAACAGACCTGCATCTCTTTTAAATGTAAAAAGATAAACACCTAAAATATATATATTTGTTAGCTGACATTATAGTAAAAGTGTGTCTCAGTTTAACTTTTCTTAATAAATGCACTTTGACGGTTAAAACATGATAAAATGAAGCTGACAAAATAAAGCGGCTTTAAAATTACTACACGCTCACCCGCCCATAATGATGACAGAAAAAACTATTTATTTTATGACAAGAAAGTTCAAGCTCAATAATCCAGGTATCAAATCCGATCATTCTCAATCAGGTCATCTGGACAGTTTCTTTTTAGTAGAAACGTTTCACCCTCACTCCAGAGGGCTTCATCAGTCTGAGTAGTTCCAGCACACTGTTCCCCCACCAAGTAAACAACTTAAGTGGACCAACCAGTTTGCTTCTACTAAAAAGAAACTGTCCAGATGACCTGATTGAGAATTATCGGATATTTATTTTATGGTTTTTATTCAAAACAATTGAACTCTTCGTCTTTTGTATCGCTGGCGAAGAGTTCTGCCAGCGATTGAGGAAGGATATTCAGCGCTGCTGCGTCCTCCTCGTCTTCCTCCCCGCTGTCCGAGTCATCCTCAGCTCCAGCTGCGATCCCAGCCTTTCTGAACCCCGCCTCGGTGTTTTTTTTTTTGGTGACAGACGTCCACGCTGTGTCGATCCATCCGAGGTCTTGCTGAAAGGTGGCGTGTCGCATACGTCCCGTCGCCGTGAAGCTATGGTCACCGTCCACCATCCGCTGCTCCCAGAGACGGCGCAGAGCTGCTTTAAGAGGGGTGATTCCTATATAGGTAAAGTGGACTCCTAAAAAACCAATCTGCCGCTGTGGCTCAGAGAGATCGCGCACTGCTATTACACTCTACATTTTATCTTGACCTGGGGAAGCGGGTTCGCTTCCCACCTGGTACAAAGTTATTTTACTTTTTTTTATTGGAGTAAATAAAAAGGAGTTTGTTAACCAAACAAACTCCTTTTTATTTACTCCAATTAAAAAAAAAAGTGGGCAAGATAAAATGTAGAGTGTACCGTATTTTCTGGTGTATAGGTCGCACCGGTGTATAGGTCGCACCTACGTTTAGCTCTGCTGCAAATGTCTGCCACAGGAGCGCACAGCAAGGCTTTTAAGAAGATTAACACTTAAAAAAAAGTATTTGTTTGATAAAAATTATAGCAAATATATGTCTGAGCTGAACTTTTCCTTAATAAATGAACGTAATTGTGAAGTGAGCTGGATTTAAAAATTTGTTTTGCCGAAAGTGATAACAAGCCATATATAGGTCGCACCGGTGTATAGGTCGCAGGCCTTGAAAAAACCATAAAAAGGTGCGACCTATACTCCGGAAAATACGGTAATAGCAATGCGCAATCTCTCTGAGCCACAGCGGCGGATTGGTTTTATAGGAGTCCACTTTACCTATATAGGAATCACCCCTCTTAACATTCTAGCTGCACGTAGAAGTTAGAGATTATTAGTTATATTTTAAAACCCTGGCTGCGCGCAACAGTTAGACAATATTAGTTATATTTTAATGACATTCAGGTCGCGCTGAAAGGCGGAAATGGGTGCGCGCTTCGTGTTATTTACGTTCTAACATAAGCTGATTTGTAATCAGTTATTAACAACAATTAAACTCAGAAAAACTAATTCAGCTAACAATTTTTTTAGGGGTTTCTGTAGTTAAATTTTAATGAAATTCAGCCCTTGGGCTGAGGTTGTTGTTAGAACGAGTCCAGCCCCTGCTGCAAACAACGAATCAAATGTGAGCAGTAAATGACGTCAAACTGGGCTGGGGAGTCCGGCCCGATCAGAACCACGGTGGAGATGGTTCCAAAACTAGGGCGGACCCGGGGAAAAAAAGGAAAATGCAAACACGCCAAACCCAGGTTAGAAGGCGGGGCGGCCCGGGCCATTGAGGGCCGTGCAATGCGAAAACAGCTAGAGTGAGTCCGACCAGAGGCGTCTTCGGCCGGACACATGAGGTGGGAACTGTCGGTGGACCCTAGCGGACAAAAGTGGTACTACACCATTTTTTGCCAAAATGAAAAACGGTCATATCTGAGCCAAAAATTGGTCTAAAAATATGGGAAAAAACCCATAAATATGTTGCTTCGCCCTATAAATCGCAGGGCATGCAAATTAGGCAAAAGGGTGCGACTTATACGTCAGAAAATACGGTACTTTTAAATAATATTAATGTGTAATATTTCTTCTGGCCACGTGAGGGCAGCAAAACTCACAAAACAAGCGGAATTAATCTCATTCATGGAAAATGTTAAGATTAAACCAGCAAAAAGAAAAACATGCCAAACTGTTAATATTACAGAACAAAGTAACTTTCTATAAAACGAACAAACAAACTTTCTACTAAGAAGAGCATCTTAGAGAGACTGAATTTCCAAGAAGTAAAAATGGACATAAATTCAATAGTCTGACAACAAAAATAATCTACATTTAAAAATAATGAAAAACTTTCAGAGTAATGTCCTCAATGAACTTTTAAAGCTTCATAGTTCATAGTCCATAATATCATGAACAGATTGAAATACGTAATCTGGGGTAATCTTGTGTCCTGAAAGGCGCTTTTAAATAAAATGATTATTATTATTATTATATTAATCTGTGTTCAAATTGGAAGTTGTGGTGCAGAGGCTAGAGAAGATCGAAAGATCGCCAGTTCAACTCCCAATACTGACAACGTCAAAATGTGGGTGGGATAGGTGAAGCACCAACTGCCTTCACCCTTATCTGTCTCACCCGAGCAAGACACCCCACCAGCCGCTCCCCTGGGCACCCTAGCAGCTCTCTGCTCCACACAGAGGGCTGTGGTAGCTCGGTGGTCTGTGGTCGCATCAGGAAGGGCATACGGCGTAAAAACAATTGCTACGTCTTCGTGCAACTTAGTTCGCTGTGGCGAACCTGAGGAAGGGAGCAGCCAAAAGAAAATAAACAAATAAGTGTTCCAAGGACCTGACAATATGGGATCGTTGTGATCTTCAGGCCCTCAGCGGCACTTTCAAAACAAACTGTGCAACAACAAAAAATCCAGCAAAGCAGCCAGAGGAGCTGTGGACCAGCTTGGATCCCATCTCAGACAAGAATGGGACAGCACTCCCTTCCAAAACCTCCAGCAGCTCCTCACTGCCTCCACGTTTACAGACTTGTTAGAAAAAGAAAAAAAAGATACTTCACAGCAATAAACGCGCTGTCCTGTTGTATTTTTAAACACCTCATGAATATAACAAATGTCTAACGTCTTTCGTCTATTAAAATTTCTACACATAACGTGCATCTGAGAGTCTGTCATGCTGCATTCATGTCCCAGAAGGCAGGGCCGGCCCAAGCCTCCATGGGGCCCTAAGCGAAATTTGTTTGGGGCCCTCTATTTCTGTTAATAATGTAGATTACTGCAATAAACAGTCAGATGATCAGATCATTCACCCACCTAACATAAACTCATTGCAACTCTGACAGCCCTGTTTACATGATCCTGTATCATCTAGTGCAGGGGCGTGAACTCATTTTCATTGTGGGCCACATCAAGATCATGAATGTCCTCGAAATGTATTGATAAAGCAACCTACTTTGTATTAACAAACAAAATATAACTTTCTCTGCATTCAATGACTACTTCTAATAATTAAATATTTTATGTTTGAGTAATTTGGCATTATAAACATAAAAACTGATTTGATTTGACTAATAAAGTAATGCTGAAGCACACAACTATTATCTTGAAGTTCTGTCTTTGTGGAGTCACAGAAATGGTTATGGTGGGCCGGATTTGGCCCATGGGTCTTGAGTTTGACACATGTGATCTTGTGGTACTAAAAGTAACAAAAGAAAAAAATCACCAGTGTGCAATGTATTTTACAGCAAAAGTGTTGTCTGGTTTATTACCTTTGGTTTCAAAGAACTGCAACAGTATGTTCAAAAGTAATTTTTAGTGCAAGATGAACAACAAACAACATATAAAATAACCTAGATGCATGAAAATGAATTAAATTGTGCAAAAACAGACGAAATATATTAAAATAACAAATATCAAGGAAATACTTAAGATAAGATAGAACTTTATTGATCCCGCAGGAAATTGTTGTGCCAGAGTACTTTAAATAATGTAAATTAACAATTACTTGTAACCACATAAAATTGTTTAAAAAACAAACAAATTTAAAGCTGAATAATTAGTTCTTAAAACTATATAAATATGCAATAAATTGCAAAAGCTGAACTTACAATATTAAATAGAATCATATTGAAATCATTACCAAAAAAAATTTAATTCCACTTAGGGGGGCCCCTAGTGGCCCCGGGGCCCTAAGCAGCCGCTTAGTTCGCTTATGCCTTCGGCCGGCCCTGCCAGAAGGAAAAGCATTTTAGCTCTTCATCTGCAGGTCAACCTGTTTAGGTGCATCTCTATGACAAGCTCTCATCCTATAGCTGAAAAACAAACAAAAAATACCTCCACGCCACCAGAGCGGTGAGGTGAAGACACAACCGTCTTTAAATGAGTTGTGTAAAAATATAGAGAAACTACCGTAATTTTTGGACAATAAGACGCACTTAAAATCCTTTAGTTTTCTCAAAAATCAACAGCGAACCATGAGTATTAATTCTGGTTGTGCTTACTGACTCAAACCGACTGTATATGGTACACGGTGCTCAAAAATCTGTGAAAAGGATTTAGTTTCACTTTATGCGCCTTATAATCCAAAAAATACGGTACAAAAAGATCTAGAGAGAATAAACCCTGCTCTGGCAGTGGCTACCACCAGATTGGTGTTAATTTATGTATTTATTTTTATTGTGTGGTCACATGGTTCAAACAGAACTCAGAAGCCTCCTACTCAACATCTAATTAAACAATGTCCCTGAATCTGTCACTGTACGGAGGTTTAATGGCTTCATAACCTAACAGCTAGCTTAAAAAACACTTAATGTCGTACATGAGTTTAATATTCATTCGCTTGCTTTAGATGTTGGCACAGGACTTTGTCTGATAAGAGTCACTGCTTGTTTATTCTGTTTGTATAGACTGATTATGTGTTCCCATCCTTCAGTGTTGCTTTCACATTCATTTTGACAGAAGGCGCTTTGCATGAGACTCGAGAGGAAACTGCTGACATGTTTTTAGCTTTAATTTTTATTTATGTATGGAATGGTATTTATTTACTTCACATCTTGTTTAAAATGAGACTTCTTTGTGAAACTGCTTCATGAAAAAAGTGCTCGAGCGTTTTATGTTTTGGTGTTTGGCGTGTTTCAGAAGCAGCTCTTTGGCACTGAGGCCTCGTCATCTGTGCAACTGATAGCTGCAGCTTGTAGGGCTAAAATGTGCACGAAATGCATAGACGCAAACATGCATCCAAGTTTTAACAGATCAAATCCACTCTCTGTCTTGCAGTGTGTCTTGGCTGTTTGTGGGCTCTTAATGATTGCAACAGCCGTCTGATTCTTTGCAGTTCTCCTCCATTAATAATTACAAAGGGAAGGAGGCGTGACGTTTTTGAACTTGAGAAAAACTTAAAGCTGTATTTTGTTATTAAATGGCTTATTGGTGCTTGTCTGTTTATCAGGAAGAGTGACATGTAACATAATTTCATGATGCCAGTCTAGGCCTGTCACAATAACAAATTTTGCTGGGCGATTAATTGTCTCAGATATTATTGCGATAAACGATAATATTGTTTTAAATTTGACAATGAGTAGTAATTATTGTCAAATTTAAGAAGAAATGTTTAATTAGATTTGTGTGTAGTACCTTTTTCAACCAGCGGATGGCAGTATAAGACAGTTTGAACCGAAGGATGGACAGTAAGGGAGCGAGCAGTGTGTCTCTATAAGAAAAATGGGAGGGAGGCCCCTTGACGTGACATGGGCTGTCTCTCTTCGGTTCTCAAAACGCTCGGTGTGGTTTAAGCTCTTTTGGATAGCATTTTTCACACAAAGCTTTTAACAAAATATCAGTACAGGTAGTCCTAGACTTACGACGGAGATACTTTCCCACGCTGCGTCGTAAACTGAATTCTGACGTAAGTCGGAGCATACATACATACTGCACCTTATACGTACAGTGCTGTATTTTACCAAGCACTTAGCCTATCCTAACACAGTACCCTACATAATTATCAAAAAACACATACATTTGGGAGCCATAATGAAGGGAAAAAATAGTTAATTTCCTACTGGGATGCTGGTGAAGCCGTTCCTCTGTCCCTCCTCTGTATTCTCCATTCGTTTACGACGTAAAACCGCTGTCCAGCTCGGTCCATCCTCCATATTTGTTTACGACGTAAAGCTGCGTTCACAGTACAGTTTTGGTTTGTTTTTTGTTTGTTTTTTGAATGTCCAGAGGACCATACTTACCGTAGCTTTTTTAGAGAGTACAGGGCAGAATTCCTCCGCAGCTATGTTTAATACGTAAAACCGGAAACTGCGTAACTCGGCTTTTCAAAATAATTTTATTTTTTTTATTTATTTTATTAATTTTTATTTTTTTATGGGAGATGCGTCGTAGCTGCGAAACGTCGTAACTCGAGACCGCCGTAAGTCGAGGACTACCTGTAAACAAGTTCTCAGCTTCTTTTTGCAGAGGTAAACAACTTTTTACACAAAGGCACGGGTTTCAACCGTGAATTTTGGAGCTTCGACAAGACAGAGTTTTTTCCCCCGAGGTCGGTCTGTTACTTTAGCTCGTAGCTAGCTAGCTTAACTGCTTTTAATTTTCCAAAAATGTGATTTTTGATTATTAAAATAGATATTAAAGAAAAAAGAGAAAGGAAAGGAAGAATACTGGAATTGAGCCTTTTGTCGTCCAGTGTCTTCAGTGGAAAGAGAGAGACACGAAGAAACAATACAGCCGATAAACGAAAATGAGGTTGTTAATTTTCATTTATCATAGGATTGGTTTATTGTGACAGGCCTATGCCAGTCTTCTAAAACACACCATAGATTTTCTTCAACCTTTAAAAAGCTGAAAAGTTGAGCTCATCCCTATTTTATGACATTTTTACTAAATCAAAAGATGTTTGCAAAAGTTAATTAAATGCCAACTTTACATATTATCTGACTCCATATGCTGTTTCCATGATCCTAAATGGAGCAAAGATGCTCTTTAAAGTTGCAACTCTGCTGGATATGTTGTTTTTGCACATTTTCTTGACTGACGGGAAGAAAACCGTCACAAAATGAGCTTTCAAGAACAAAACAAAGTGTGCGCCACTTCTCAAGAACAAAGAGGAAGTTTAAAAAAAGAAGTCAAAACAGAAAGTCAAATGTCCCACTTAGAATTCTGTGGTGGAACGTGTGTATCACAAACCACAGAGGACTTTTTGCAGATATTTGTGACTTTTGTGAGGTCAAATACACACATTTTAACCAAAACGTATAGAAAAATCAGAAGTGAAAACTCCACCGCAGATCCAAAGTTGCTTTTTACAACTCCGGTCACACCAGAATTGAACTGATTACCTTTTTAGCTCAGGAAATACATGATTTTATTTTTCCCCCCAAACTGAGTTCAACTATAAATCTTTTAAATGTTAATGACTATCAATATCTTACCTGTTGTAGATTACTTTTTGAATGGTCTTTAAACAACTGCAATATTAAAACTTATTGTAGTTCATGCATAATCTGTTTTATAAATTAATAATGTAATAATGTAATAATAAATTACACAGTAACAATCATTTTTGCATTATGTGGTTATTTACACAGTTTTATTGTTATATGCAAGCACAATTGGTGTCAGCAGTAGCTACCTAGCATTACCAGTTGCATCCTGGGTCATTATTATACGTCTGTTAGACTTAACCATGTATTGGCAAAGTGATGATGGTGGAAAAGGTTTTAAAATAATGTTTGTATGAACCAATGAAAAATTAGGAAACTGAGGTTGTTTCAAGTCCGTACAGTAATCTTCTTTGAGCTTGGCCCTGTTGAATTTTGAATGGCTTGAGCGTGTTTACTGGATAATATCTGCACATGTTTTGGTCATTCGTGTAAATATGAACCACTAACACAGCAATCAGACAGTCGCAACGTTCAATCGTTCATTCAGAGACACAAAAACTTAAAATAAATTAGGAATATGCTACAAAAGCTAGGCTAAGACAACTTTGTGCCATCAGCATCACAGGTTCAGACACTGCAGAAATTTAAACACATATTACTCTCAGTTACATACCTATACCATGCCATACCATACTATACCATACCATGTCCCCGTCAAAGTTTCTCCAGGAACTGTCTAGTTTAATACCTTTTTGTACGGTACCTTGTCATTACCCTGGAAATACTGCAGTTTTCACCCTCAAAAGTACCCTGTAAGTATCTCGTATGAATCCTCCTGAATATCTTTTAGGTAACAATACCCCAAGTAACAGAAGAACGTTCTGTGAACGTTCTGAGAACGTTATTTTTAGGTTACGGGAACGTTCCCTCCTAACGTTCTGAGAACGTTAGGGTGTGGAGTTTTCTCGTGGTTCTCAGAACGTTAGGTGAGAACGTTATGCTAGAACTTTCTTAGAACATTCCATAAATTTATTATTATTATTATTATTATAATATGGATTCATACATTTTAGTGCAAATTATGAACAATCAAAATAGATTCAAAGTTATTTACAGTATTCATCTACTGAACAATGTTTTTAACCTCCCAGAGAGAACAATTGCAAACAAACAAAAGTACACTTGTGTTATAAGAAAGAAAACTCAAATGTTTATTTTTTCCAAACCAAAAATGTGAACTATTCCAAACTACATTGTCCCTTTCTTTAAACTTAAAAGTCCAGCTTGAACATAAATCAAATTAAATATGTGTTTTGCCATGATTTCTAGCTTTCAAATACAAGTACCTGTACAATACTCTCATTGTAATGAGAAATTTAAGTTGGCTAAATAAATCTCCATTGCACAAATGAAATCTTTCAAGTTTTATTAAAAATGTCCACAATTCTTAAATCAAATCCAACAAAAGAAGCTGAATAATAAATTTGTGACCCATCACATCAAATGGGTTTATTTTTCAAAGTGGTTTGCGTAAATTTAGATAGTAAATAAGATGAATGAATAACTTATCAAATGGTTTAAATTAAATATCTGAAATAAAATCTTCACACCAAATATCAAACCATTTTCCTGATTATTAAGACAACACGATGAATTTGTCAGGATGATCTAAGTAAGAAAATGTATTTCTAAAAGTCAGTAATATATATGTTTGCTTGTAGGTCATTTTGACCAAATTTGACTTTAACCCCTGTTTGATGATGTGATGGGTCACATATTCAGTATGAAGTTCTAGTAAAACTAACCCTCTTTCAAAAACAAGGGGCGAGTAATCTGGTGATCCGACATAAATACATTCAGATAATCCTCCTTTTTAAAACATGGAGCGTGAAATCTGGTGATCTAACAAAATACTTTCAGCTAATCCTCCTTTTAAAACATGGAGCGAGAAATCTGGTGATCCAACATGTGTTCACATATAAACAACTTCAGTGTTGTTTCAGAAACAGTTCTCAACCATCATTAGCAAAGCAGATCCATCATAAACATTTCTCAACCATCAGGAGCAATTGGTATCCATCATAAACAGTTTTCAACTATCATTATCAAATCACATCATCAGGAGCAATTGACATCCATCAGAAACATGTTGCAACCATCATGTATGAAAAACCAGTGCCTTAGTGTACAGTCCAGGAACTTTAAAAAGCTAGAAGCAGCACAAAAAAAGCATAGAAAATTCCCTTACTTTGATTGAAGTTGAGGTAGACAGGCTTATTAGGTGGTTCTCATGGATCAGATGGAACAGCTTAGCCATTGAGCAATGATTCAACCATGAATGATGCAGTGTTTCCCCTAGTTAACTTGCCATGGCGGAGTGCTCATCTCATCCATGATTTTTGTTGACGGGGGACGGACACGTCTGAGTGCAGCTTGTAGGGGCAGGGGGCATTCAGCACGAGGGGAGAGGCAACGTGAGCGCTCCCTTTAGCTTTTTAGCTAGAGAGCCTGTATTTTGTGCTGCTAGCTTAGTGCTATGCCAGTGCTGGGTGGGTGGGTCAAGTTTGGTCTGGTAGGCGGGGTGCTCAGTTCTGTTGATGGGGTGGCGCACCCCGCTTGTATAATGGTAGGGGAAACACTGAATGATGGGTACATGGGAGTCCAGATGTGAGTTCAGGTCAGGTGTGTGGTCTTGATGAGAGCAGGTCTGTCCATCAGGTCAGGTGTGTTTTCCTGTTTTGGCAGCAGTCATTGATGTGGATACATGACAGGGTTAGGCACAAGGTGTTGATGTACAGGTGATGGATGGAGAGGAGCTGAAGGAGGTAGTAGGATGGTGAGCAGAGAGCAGAGGACACAGGTCTGCCCATGACGTCAGGTGCAACAGGTTTTGTCTGTTGAAAGAGACACAAACATGAACATGTGAAGTTAAAGCAGGGTCATGACCTGCAATAAAAACAGAAAACACCGACAGAAAACAAGTTCAACTCACTGTTAGGCACAAGGTGGTGACGCACAGGTGATGATGGAGAGGAGCTGCAGGAGGATGGTGAGGAGAGAGCAGAGGACACAGGTCTGCCCATGACGTCAGGTGCCAACAGGTTTTGTCTGTTGAAAGAGACACAAACATGAACATGTGAAGTTAAAGCAGGGTCATGACCTGCAATAAAAACAGAAAACACCGACAGAAAACAAGTTCAACTCACTGTTAGGCACAAGGTGGTGACGCACAGGTGATGATGGAGAGGAGCTGCAGGAGGATGGTGAGGAGAGAGCAGAGGACACAGGTCTGCCCATGACGTCAGGTGCCAACAGGTTTTGTCTGTTGAAAGAGACACAAACATGAACATGTGAAGTTAAAGCAGGGTCATGACCTGCAATAAAAACAGAAAACACCGACAGAAAACAAGTTCAACTCACTGTTAGGCACAAGGTGGTGACGCACAGGTGATGATGGAGAGGAGCTGCAGGAGGATGGTGAGGAGAGAGCAGAGGACACAGGTCTGCCCATGACGTCAGGTGCCAACAGGTTTTGTCTGTTGAAAGAGACACAAACATGAACATGTGAAGTTAAAGCAGGGTCATGACCTGCAATAAAAACAGAAAACACAGACAGAAAACAAGTTCAACTCACTGTTAGGCACAAGGTGGTGACGCACAGGTGATGATGGAGAGGAGCTGCAGGAGGATGGTGAGGAGAGAGCAGAGGACACAGGTCTGCCCATGACGTCAGGTGCCAACAGGTTTTGTCTGTTGAAAGAGACACAAACATGAACATGTGAAGTTAAAGCAGGGTCATGACCTGCAATAAAAACAGAAAACACAGACAGAAAACAAGTTCAACTCACTGTTAGGCACAAGGTGGTGACGCACAGGTGATGATGGAGAGGAGCTGCAGGAGGATGGTGAGGAGAGAGCAGAGGACACAGGTCTGCCCATGACGTCAGGTGCCAACAGGTTTTGTCTGTTGAAAGAGACACAAACATGAACATGTGAAGTTAAAGCAGGGTCATGACCTGCAATAAAAACAGAAAACACAGACAGAAAACAAGTTCAACTCACTGTTAGGCACAAGGTGGTGACGCACAGGTGATGATGGAGAGGAGCTGCAGGAGGATGGTGAGGAGAGAGCAGAGGACACAGGTCTGCCCATGACGTCAGGTGCCAACAGGTTTTGTCTGTTGAAAGAGACACAAACATGAACATGTGAAGTTAAAGCAGGGTCATGACCTGCAATAAAAACAGAAAACACAGACAGAAAACAAGTTCAACTCACTGTTAGGCACAAGGTGGTGACGCACAGGTGATGATGGAGAGGAGCTGCAGGAGGATGGTGAGGAGAGAGCAGAGGACACAGGTCTGCCCATGACGTCAGGTGCCAACAGGTTTTGTCTGTTGAAAGAGACACAAACATGAACATGTGAAGTTAAAGCAGGGTCATGACCTGCAATAAAAACAGAAAACACCGACAGAAAACAAGTTCAACTCACTGTTAGGCACAAGGTGGTGACGCACAGGTGATGATGGAGAGGAGCTGCAGGAGGATGGTGAGGAGAGAGCAGAGGACACAGGTCTGCCCATGACGTCAGGTGCAACAGGTTTTGTCTGTTGAAAGAGACACAAACATGAACATGTGAAGTTAAAGCAGGGTCATGACCTGCAATAAAAACAGAAAACACAGACAGAAAACAAGTTCAACTCACTGTTAGGCACAAGGTGGTGACGCACAGGTGATGATGGAGAGGAGCTGCAGGAGGATGGTGAGGAGAGAGCAGAGGACACAGGTCTGCCCATGAGGTCAGGTGCCAACAGGTTTTGTCTGTTGAAAGAGACACAAACATGAACATGTGAAGTTAAAGCAGGGTCATGACCTGCAATAAAAACAGAAAACACCGACAGAAAACAAGTTCAACTCACTGTTAGGCACAAGGTGGTGACGCACAGGTGATGATGGAGAGGAGCTGCAGGAGGATGGTGAGGAGAGAGCAGAGGACACAGGTCTGCCCATGACGTCAGGTGCCAACAGGTTTTGTCTGTTGAAAGAGACACAAACATGAACATGTGAAGTTAAAGCAGGGTCATGACCTGCAATAAAAACAGAAAACACAGACAGAAAACAAGTTCAACTCACTGTTAGGCACAAGGTGGTGACGCACAGGTGATGATGGAGAGGAGCTGCAGGAGGATGGTGAGGAGAGAGCAGAGGACACAGGTCTGCCCATGACGTCAGGTGCCAACAGGTTTTGTCTGTTGAAAGAGACACAAACATGAACATGTGAAGTTAAAGCAGGGTCATGACCTGCAATAAAAACAGAAAACACAGACAGAAAACAAGTTCAACTCACTGTTAGGCACAAGGTGGTGACGCACAGGTGATGATGGAGAGGAGCTGCAGGAGGATGGTGAGGAGAGAGCAGAGGACACAGGTCTGCCCATGACGTCAGGTGCCAACAGGTTTTGTCTGTTGAAAGAGACACAAACATGAACATGTGAAGTTAAAGCAGGGTCATGACCTGCAATAAAAACAGAAAACACTGACAGAAAACAAGTTCAACTCACTGTTAGGCACAAGGTGGTGACGCACAGGTGATGATGGAGAGGAGCTGCAGGAGGATGGTGAGGAGAGAGCAGAGGACACAGGTCTGCCCATGACGTCAGGTGCCAACAGGTTTTGTCTGTTGAAAGAGACACAAACATGAACATGTGAAGTTAAAGCAGGGTCATGACCTGCAATAAAAACAGAAAACACCGACAGAAAACAAGTTCAACTCACTGTTAGGCACAAGGTGGTGACGCACAGGTGATGATGGAGAGGAGCTGCAGGAGGTAGTAGGATGGTGAGGAGAGAGCAGAGTTTTGTCCTACATTATATACACTCACCAAGTATCAAGCTTTGTGTTGGCCAAAGGCTTTGACTCCACATCTTTATCAGCCCCCGATTGCCTCCCAGTCAAACTTTAATTGGCCAATAACTCTCTCCCGTAGACGAGCATGGCAAGATCTCCAACCAGCAAGGCTGACCTGGTAGTCCGTAGAGACTTCACCTTTCGCCTTGGGACTTCTACATCCGGCACAACAGGTACCTGCAAAACACATGGATCTTGTTAACCAAATAATGATTAAACATTTATTTACAGTACAGTACAGGTAGTCCCCGACTTATGAGCGCTCTGATCTACGAGCTCCCGACTTTACAAGAGCTTCCAGGAACCAAACTACCGACTTGCGAGCTGCCGTTCCGATATTACGAGAGAACAACATTGTTCCAAGATACGAGCGGGTTCCAATTTTACGAGAGAACATCATTAGAAACTATTGTTCCAAGATACGAGCGGTCGTTCCGATTTTACGAGAGAACACCATTTACAAAGCGTTGTTCCAATATACGAGCGAAAAGTTCCAGAGTTACGAGAATTTACCGTTAGAAACTATTGCTCCAAATAACGAGATGAAAATTCCGGGTTTACGAGAAAACTCCGTTAGAAACCATTGTTCTGTTTTACGAGAACCGAGTGTTCGTGCTGACGGCTGAATGTCATGTTTCGAAGGAGAGTTTGGGGCAGGAGGTGGAGTGTGGGGGGGCGGGGGAGGTGGAGTGGAGGGGTTGGTTTCGGGGGGGATGGGCGATGGTTGGTTTCGGGTTGGGGGATGGGCGATGGTTGGTTTCGGGTTGGGGGATGGGCGATTTAACCATGCACCTGCACTGGACTTGGACTGGACATGCACACTGCACATGGCGGGCACGCTGTGGTGGGTGGGGTGGGGGGGTGGGGTATGTTTCGCGTGACAAATGGAAAAGTACAGCAGCGGAAGGTTACATAGGCACTACTTTACTGTACCCCCACCCCCAAAAAACAAAGGCGGAGTGATTTCATCAGGTACTACATAAGCGAACAGCGCAAATGCAGCCGCGTGGGTCTACAGTTTGGCGATTTGAGAGACACAGTTACAGTACAGAACATTCGTTAGCATTAGCATTCGTTAGCTTTGTTAGCATCTTTGTTAGCATCTTCTTTTGAAAGCATGTCTGCAAAGAGAGGAGCTTCTTCTGCTGGTGCGAGTGCACCTAAAAAGCGTAAGGCCATCACGCTGGAGCAGAAGCTGGACATCATCAATCGAGCGCAGAGGGGAGAGTCGACGTCCTCCATCTGCAAAGCTCTGAACCTGGTGAGTACCACCGTTAGCACGACTCGTAATGGCGGAACGTGAGCGCTTTTTAGCGAGTGTTTTAGTTGTTACGCAGATGAAGACTCGTAATGGCGGAACGTGAGCGCTTTTTAGCGAGTGTTTTAGTCGCTGCGCAGATGAAGACTCGTAATGGCGGAACGTGAGCGCTTTTTAGCGAGTGTTTTAGTCGCTGCGCAGATGAAGACTCGTAATGGCGGAACGTGAGCGCCTTTTACAGCGAGACTTGTAATGGCGGAACGTGAGCGCTTCTAGTTGCTGCGCAGATGAACACCGTAATAAGCACCGTAATAAGCATGCAGCGCACGGCAAGCGTCTGTTAGTTAATGACATTTTATTTTTTATTTTAGGTCAGTTCCACAGTCAGCACCATAAAGGCTGACCGCGAGCGCATTTTAGCTAGCGTGAGAGGAGCTGCCCCAATGAAGTCCACGGTGATAACGAAGCAACGTACGGGTGTTATCACAGAGATTGAGCGTCTGATGGGTAAGAAATTGTATTTTTTTTTATTTACAGTATGTACAGTATTGCGTCTTTTAGATAGGAAATTATTTAAGAAATACCTGGACAGTATTTTTAATATGCACTGTACAGTTTCATTAAATTTTTTTTTTTACCTGAGATGTTTGTTTACAGGTGTGCTTTGTTTACCTGAGATGTTTGTTTACAGGTGTGCTTTGTTTACCTGAGATGTTTGTTTACAGGTGTGCTTTGTTTACCTGAGATGTTTGTTTACAGGTGTGCTTTGTTTACCTGAGATGTTTGTTTACAGGTGTGCTTTGTTTACCTGAGATGTTTGTTTACAGGTGTGCTTTGTTTACCTGAGATGTTTGTTTACAGGTGTGCTTTGTTTACCTGAGATGTTTGTTTACAGGTGTGCTTTGTTTACCTGAGATGTTTGTTTACAGGTGTGCTTTGTTTACCTGAGATGTTTGTTTACAGGTGTGCTTTGTTTACCTGAGATGTTTGTTTACAGGTGTGCTTTGTTTACCTGAGATGTTTGTTTACAGGTGTGCTTTGTTTACCTGAGATGTTTGTTTACAGGTGTGCTTTGTTTACCTGAGATGTTTGTTTACAGGTGTGCTTTGTTTACCTGAGATGTTTAACACACGGTCACAAGACTTTTATTAAAAATAATTTTTATGTTTTTGTAATGTTCTGTACAGTTCATGTTTTAACACACCTGTCTTTTCATGAACAACTTCTAGTCCTTTGGATAGAGGACTGCAACCAGAGGCATATCCCGTTGAATTTGATGGTGATGCAGGAGAAAGCCCTCAAAATTTACGAGGATATCAAAGCAGAGATGGGGGAGGGCGTGGAGGTGCCCGACTTCCATGCGTCACGGGGGTGGTTTAATCGGTTCCGACAAAGGGCTAATTTGCACAGCATAAAAATCCAAGGTAAGTGAAACATTTCATCTGTGCTTTAATGTTTAACACAGTGTAACATGTGGTTAATCTTGTCCTGTGTATGTTTTTTTCACCAGGAGAGGCAGCAGGTGGTGATGCGGCGGCAGCAGCCGCATTCCCAGAGAGAAACTAGCAGCCATTATAAGGGAGGGGGGATACACACCGCAGCAGGTGTTCAATGTTGATGAGACTGGTCTATTTTGGAAGAGGTTGCCCAACCGCACCTACATCAGCAGGGAGGAAAGAACAGCACCGGGCCACAAAGTGGGGAAAGAGAGGATCACGTTGCTGTTCGGAGCAAATGCTGCTGGTGACTGCAAGTTAAAGCCGCTGTTGGTAAATCATTATGAGAATCCCAGGGCCTTACAGCATATTGATAAGAAAGATCTGCTGGTGTATTGGGCATCCAACCGTAAGGCCTGGGTTACCCAAGAGGTGTTCTCAAAATGGTTTACCAAATATTTCGTCAAGGACGTACAGCGCTACTGCAGACAACATCACATTCGCTTTAACATCCTGTTGTTGTTGGACAATGCACCGGGTCACCCCGCAAATCTGACTGACCTCAACCAAAATGTGAGGGTGGTGTACCTGCCACCCAATACCACCTCTCTCATCCAGCCAATGGACCAGGGGGTGATATCGACCTTCAAGGCGTACTACCTTCAGAGGGTCATCCGTAGTGCGTTGGAGGAAACAGACAACTCTCCAGAAGTCACGTTGAAGGACTTCTGGAAGAAGTATAACCTGCGCCATGCTCTGCATCACATTGATGAGTCCTGGCATCAGGTGAGGGAGAGCACACTTAACGGAGTGTGGAAAAAACTCTGTCCACAGTTTTTTGATCCCTCACTTGAGGCCGAGGACTCAATCAGCAGTGTGATCGAGAGTGTGGTGGAGATGAGTAGGAGGATGCACTTGGAGATTGAGGCCGAAGATGTTCAGGAGTTGCTGGCTGCAGAAGGCGAGGAGCTGTCCACTGCGGACCTGCAGCAACTGGAAAGAAACCTGATGGAGTAGGAGCATGAAGAAAGGCCAACCACTCCAGCCAAGGTCTTCACCAGGCAGGCCTTGGCCAAGATCTTTAGGGAGCAGCAGCACGTCTTGGACCAGTTGGAGGCAATGGACGCGGATGGGGAGAGGTTCGCCAGGGCCTCCCGAGCTGTCCTTGACGGTCTGGCTTGTTACCGGCAGATCCTAGAGGAAAAAAAAAACCAGGAGGCCGCACAGAGCACCATGCTGCAGTTTGTTACGAGGGGCACTGCAGCCACGGGCACTGCAGCCACGGGCACTGCAGCGACTCTAGGATCTGCTGGAGCAGCAGAAGCAGCAGAGGAAATGCCATCCACCTCTGCTGCTGCAAGCCAGCCATCCACCTCTGCTGCTGCAAGCCAGCTGTCAATGGACATCTCCATCTCCAGCTCCAGCTCCAGATCCAGCTCACCCTCTCCCCAGTGAACATCCCTACGTCCCTCTCCTGCACCTGTCCCCAAAGGTAAAGAAATGTTGCATTTACATTTTGATTTTCTGTTTTCGTTTATGTTACTGCACTGTACTGTACAGTACAGTACAGTTCATTCATCTGTTAACCCACCTGTCTCTGTTCATGTCCACAGACGTCTGCTGCTCCTGCTCCTCCTCCTCCTCCTCTCCACTCCAGTCAGTCAGCCAGCCAGCCTCTGCACCCCTCCACAAAGGTAATGAAAACTTGCTTTTACTTTTTGATTTTGTGTTTTGTTTTTATGTTACTTCATCTGTTAACCCACCTGTCTGTGTTCATGTCCACAGACGTCTCCTCCTCTCCAGCCAGCCTCTGCAACACCTACCTTCACTGACCTCCTGCTCATCTCCCCACTAACCTGCACAGCTTCATCATCCAGGTACCGTACAGTAATGAAATGTAAATTTAATTTAGCTTTTCTGTTTAGTTTCATGCTACATTTCATCATCCACCTGTGTCTTGTCATGTCCACAGCATCCCTCCAAAGCATTGTGGAAAGGCCGCCCCCTGGTCCAAACATCAGCACACAAACATCACAGTAAGGACAAGTTGTTTTTGGATGTGTTTAATTTATCTGTAAGCACAACACCTTGCTGTCTGTGTGGTTTCATATGTTTCATTACAGTACGTAATGTTAACTTACAAATTTCTGTTTTCTAACAGTGACACCTGCTGCGTTCCCTCCTCTCCTGGGTGTACTGGCATCACACTGACTGAGGGGATTAACCCTCCTGGGTGCAATGAAATCACACTGACTGAGGGGATTAACCCTCCTGGGTGCAATGAAATCACACTGACTGAGGTGATGCTCCATGCCTCCTCCATGCCTCCTCCATGCCTCCTCCATGCCTCCTCCATGCCTCCTCCATGCCTCCTCCATGCCTCCTCTACTCCACATCAACGTGAGGCCTTTTCACAACTTGTGCATGTGTGTGTGTGGGGGGGTGTCATCTTTCTGTCTGTAATGTTCACTTCAACATGTGTGTTGTTTGTGTTCACAGACAGACCAGCTCTCCTGCCTCCAGTGGCATCACTGACCCATGTCAGACACCTGGACGCCTGTCTGACCAGTCAGAACACCCGTGCGCTGCCTCCTCTACTCCACATCAACGTGAGGCCTTTTCACAACTTGTGCATGTGTGTGTGTGTGTGTGTGGGGGGGGGGTGTCATCTTTCTGTCTGTAATGTTCACTGCAACATGTGTGTTGTTTGTGTTCACAGACAGACCAGCTCTCCTGCCTCCAGTGGCATCACTGACCCATGTCAGACACCTGGACGCCTGTCTGACCAGTCAGAACACCCGTGCGCTGCCTCCTCTCCATGCATACCTTCTGCATCCTCACATCAGGACCAAACACTTGACCTGACCTGAACTCACATCTTACCTCTGAATGATGCTGCTTGTTCCTGCATCATCCTGCGTCCTCCTGCATCCTCCATCACATCAGGACCTCACACCTGCCCTGAACTCATATCTTACGTCGGCTTCTCTGAACTCACATGTTCACATTGATGGTTGCACTGCTGCATAAGCAGTCCCATCTGATCCAGGTTTGAACAGCAACTTTTGACAACCAAAGAGACTACCTTCACTTCAATCAAAGTAAGGGAACTTTCTTTTTTATGCTGTTTCTGTGCTGGCTGGTTCTACCTTTCTAAAGTTCATGGAGTGGACACTAGAGTACTGTATGGCACTGTTGTTTTTTAAACATGATGCTTGCTACATCTTTCTGGAGGATGTCACTTGTTTCTGATGTTTGTTTGCAACATGATGCTGATGGATGTCATGTGTTCATGATGGGTGTGACTTGATTCTGATGGATTTGGCTTGTTCATGGTGGGTGTGAGTTGTTTCAGATGCATTTGACCAGTTTCTGATGGATGTGACACATGGTGTCACATGATGTCATATGGGTGTGACTTGGTTACAGTATTCAATCAAAGTACTGTACGTACAGTACTGTACTGTACAGTAAGGGAATGTTGTTGTTTCTGTCATGAAAAACAGCTTTTAAAAGTACCTGTACAGTACAGGGTACCTGCACTTGGCACTTAGTTTTTATAGTTTTTTTATTTATTTAAAGTGCTGGGCAGAAAAGCACTGTTGTACAGTAAAAACTGTACAGGTATGTGTTTATAGATGAATGTGTGGTGTAATGTGCTAGCTAACTGGTTGTAAATAAAGTGTTGTGCATGTTTAAGGATCAGTATGTACGCTTCTTCAGTGTCATGTTGATAAACGGGTGCTTGGCGTCTCGTTAGCGCCTTTTTTCCGATTTGCGAGCGATGTTCCGGTTTAACGAGAGCCACGTGTTGTTCCGATTAGCGAGCGATGTTCCGGTTTTACGAGAGCCACGTGTTTTTGCCGATTTACGAGTGCGGTTCCGGTTTTACGAGAGCCACGTGCGGGCCGTTCCAAGATACGAATTTTCGCTTTACGAGCGCCTCGTTGTAACGGAACTTGCTCGTAAGTCGGGGACTACCTGTATTTGGAAATCTATAGTATATATTCATCTTTGCAATGAATATGCCTAAGCCTATTTTCTATAGCTTTATTGCATACCATCAAGGGGTATCATATTACTTCTCATCTATCATTTATGTGTGCAATCAAAAGATGTAGAAATAAATTGTATTGTAATGTTTCCCCAAATACGAGCGAGTTCCGTACTTATGAGTTGCTCGTAAACCGGAAATTCGTACGTCGGAACAAGAAACACGTGTTCTCGTAAGTCCGGATTTTCGCTCGTAAGTTGGAACATTTATGCTAGCGCTACTACGAACACTCGTTTTTCATCAAAAACATTCATACTACTTCATAAACATGCTCAGAAACGTGTTTCCAAACGGTTAGCTAACACACTTTCATCTAAAAACACAAAAAAGTGCTGTATTTTTTACAAATTTACTGCTCGTTCGCCAGCTCGTAAGTCCGGGACCTCGTATGTAAGAGCGCTCGTAAGTCGGGGACTACCTGTATACTGTACTCTTACTTTCAGATGGGCTTGACGAGAGTGTGGAGCTGTAAACACCACCACAGTCACATGCAGCATGACTGTTGGAATGTGGATTGACATAATGTCAGAACAAACCAAGGACCTTATTCTATGGTTGCCCCGTGAAACAATTAAAGCAACATGTTTTGCAGAAAGCTAAAAACTTGGGACTCCAGAAGTGAATCATACATGCAAATAACACTGTGAAATATTTATTGGCTGTTTCTCCCTCTGGAATAATCATGTTTATTTCAGATGCTTATGGTGGTAAATGCAGTGACAGGTATATAACACAGAACTCTGGGTTTCTGGACTATCTGCGTGCTGGAGATGAGGTGATGGGTGATCGTGGTTTCACAGTGAGGGACCTGCTGCAAGAGCTATGGTGTCAATTTAATCATTCCAGCATTCACACGCAAAGGATGCCAGCTTATTTCAAGTGAGAAGACATTAAATGTAAACATTTTTCTCAAACATGTACAGTACTGGTGTACTTGCTGTAAACGTAACACAACTCTTAACGGTCCCGGTTACTTGGGACAGTACATGTATTTAGTACCTTGTTTATGCCCCGTTAGTACGCTGTAAGTAACCTCATTACGAAAAAGCAACCTGTATGTACAGTAGTCTTGTAGGCAGAGCAGCAGAGAGGAGCAGAGTTTGCACTGGCGAATGTAAGTGAATGTAATAATAAACGAGCGCTGCATACAGACAAATTGTTACAGAAGCATTTAAATGCCGTTTAACGTATCAGTGACACGTTATGTACCATTGGGCACTTTTAAGAGGGTGTATGGAAATTTCCAAGCTTTTCGTATACACCATACCAGCATATCACATAGACTACACCATGCTCGTAAATACTCAGAACCCAGTTTGTCACCATTTTACATTCTTCTGTGAGACTATGTGTGAGCAGTACAAAAGTGTTCAAATCAAAGGATATGATCAAATTTGATTTGAGAATGATTTATCACGGGCAGCACGGTGGCGCAATAGAGCTGCTGCCTCTCAGTGAGAAGGTTGCCGGTTCAAATCCCGGTCCGGGGGTCTTTCTGTGTGGAGTTTGCGTGTTCTCTCCGTGCATGCGTGGGTTTTCTCCTGGTGCTCCGATTTCCTCCCCACAGACCAAAAACATGCATGTTAGATTGGTAACTCTAAAATTGCCCCTAGGTGTGAGTGAGAGAGTGAATTTGTCTCTATGTGGCCCTGTGATGGACTTGCGACCCATCCAGGGTGTACCCCGCCCCTCGCATTGTGATAGCTGGACATGGGCGACCCCCGTGACCCAAAATGGAAGAAAAGATAATGGATGGATGTCACAAAATACTGAATATTAATGCTATAATTATCTATTGCTTTGTGAGTATACTCTGAATACAGAAGCACTTTAAATGGGGTCTGACAACGCCTCTGATCAAAACTAACCCTTTAAGAAATATTAGCCTGGGAACAGTCGAGAACATGCTTTTATTTCTTTAGCTTGCTTTTAATTTGAAATCCGGGCACAGTTTGACTCTGCTGCTTGAGGACTCCAGCCCCCCGCTGCTTTGTGAATGTTTAATAAAAACTAAAAGACTATCACATTCAAATAAAGGGGAACCTTCTGCACCGTTATAATGCGTTAAACATGTGCCTGGACATCACGTGACTTCGGGGAATCAGCGCGCGGAGAAAGAGAAAGTGAAAGCAGCTCCAACACCTCGATGATCTGGAGTGAGTGTGCGCTTTTTTTTTACTTTTTCACTGGCTCCACCCTCACAAGCTTTAGTTGTTTTTTTTAATTATTAACCGTAGGTCGTGATGTTTGTGATGGAAAGTCGCTGCAGCCTTTGTGCAGGAGAGGAGCTGCAGCTGGAGGTGTCTGCTGCTCTTTGCCTCAGTAAGTAAACTTCTCGTTTCAGTCCCACGATGAAATGAAATGTGCTCTGTCAGATGAAGGCCAGCTTCATTCACATGCTTCTTTTTACACCTCATTAATAATGCAGTGTGTGTGTGTGTGAATGGAGGAACTGATGCTGGATTTTAAATACATTTATGACTTTAAGCTTGCTTATTTCTGTTTGGTTGGATATGACTGTCATGGTGAATTTGTGCTAAATATAATAGAAAGATCCATAAGAATATGGCCACTTAAAAAAATCTGCCGTTT
>JBBPBX010000728.1:0-31451 GCA_038048925.1 Garcialebias charrua | reverse complement strand
TACATACATATATATATACATACATATATATATATATATACATATATATATATATACATACATACATACATACATACATACATAGCATACAGCACTGCTCTTAAATTATAGACCCATTTCAAAACTACCTTTTCTGTCAAAAATTTTAGAGAAAGTTGTTTTTAATCAACTTAAGAGGTTTTTAACTGCCAACAGCATTGGTGAAAAATTCCAGTCAGGTTTTAAATCAGGCCACAGCACAGAAACAGCCCTTTTAAGAGTTTTTAATGACCTTCTTTTAACTGTTGATGCAGGAGGATCTGCTGTTTTAGTGCTTTTAGACCTTTCTGCTGCCTTTGATACTGTGGACCACAACATCTTGTTGTCACGACTGGAACACGTGGTCGGTATCAAAGGCACAGTTTTATCCTGGTTTAGATCCTACCTGACTGACAGAAGTTTTTCTGTTCATTTAGGGAACTGTTCTTCATCTCCAGCTCCTTTGATCTGTGGAGTCCCTCAAGGGTCTATTTTAGGTCCACTGCTTTTTAATTTGTACATGTTGCCTTTGGGGTCCATTTTTAGAAAACACAACATTCCTTTTCACTGCTTTGCTGATGATACACAGTTATATCTTCCAATTGAGTCAGACAGGGTCACTCCACTGGATCCACTCCTGGACTGTCTGAATGACATTAAAATCTGGTTAAAACTTAATTTTCTAAATCTAAATGAAAATAAAACGGAAGCCATCAGCTTTGGCAAATGTAACACCCTAAATGTTCTTGGCCCCTTGGCTTCATACAGCCACTCCAATGTCAGGAATCTGGGAGTTATTTTTGACAGTGCTTTTAAGTTAGACAAACAGATAAATGCTGTAGTTAAATCCGGTTTCTTCCAGCTAAGACTCATTGCCAAGGTGAAGTCTTGTCTCTCTTTCAGAGACCTTGAAAAGGTGATTCACGCTTTTATTACTTCTCGCTTGGACTATTGTAATTCACTGTATGTTGGTTTAGACAAATCATCTTTGCATCGTTTACAATCTGTCCAGAACGCAGCAGCTCGTCTTTTAACTTCAACTAAAAAATATGAACACATAACCCCTGTCCTGGCATCCCTTCACTGGCTCCCTGTCCACTATCGGATTGATTTTAAGATTTTATTGCTTGTTTTTAAAATCTTAAAAGGTCTGGCCCCGTCATATTTATGTGATCTTATTAATATCTACACTCCTGTAAGAGCACTCCGGTCTACCAACCAGTTTCTCTTAGATGTCCCCAGATCCAGAATGAAATCCAGAGGTGATCGGGCTTTTGCGGTTGCTGCTCCAAAACTGTGGAACAGTTTACCTGAGAATTTAAAGAGCGCTCAGACTGTTGAGACTTTTAAATCTTCACTTAAGACTCATCTCTTTTACTTGGCATTTGATCCTCGCAGAATGTGAGATCAAATTTTGAGCAGATTTTATTGTTGTTGCATTTACTGATAGCTTTATTATGTTTAATGGCACTAGATGCATTTTACTCTGTTTTTATTTTTTTAACTGTAAAGCACTTTGGTCAACTTCGGTTGTTTTTATGTGCTATATAAATAAAATTGACATTGACATACATACATACAAACATACATACGTACATACATACATACATACGTACATACGTACGTACGTACATACATACATACATACATACATACATACATACATACATACATACATACATACATACATACATACATACATACATACATACATACATACATACATACATACATACATACATACATACATACATACATACATACATACATACATACATACATACATACATACATACATACATACATACATACATACATACATACATACATACATACATACATACATACATACATACATACATACATACATACATACATACATACATACATACATACATACATACATACATACATACATACATACATACATACATACATACATACATACATACATACATACATACATACATACATACATACATACATACATACATATATATATACATACATATATATATATATACATACATACATATANATATATATATATATATATATATATATACATGCATATATATGTATACATACTAGGGGTGCAGGAAAAATTTGATTTAAAAAAAAAAACGGAAAAGGAGCCAGACGCTCCCCCCACTGCGCGTCATCAGACGCTTCTTCAGTGTGAACAGATTCTGGTGACAAGCGGCCAAAAGGGTGCGGCAAGAGCGTTTTGACGCGTTTGGTGGGTACCCGGCATAAGTCCTGGCGATTCAGAATCAATTCTAAAAGCCCCCAAATCGATTTTTCCCCAATTAAAACCCAAAAGATAAAGAAAATAAAACCATATCTCATAGTAAATGAAAGAATACATAAAATGAAAGGTGCTAGAAAGAAGAAGAAATCTTAATTTATCTGCCCCTTTTTTCAAAAACAAAACCAGTTCAAACAATCAATTCAAACAATAATCTTCTATAAGTAACAGAGCAAAAAGCTAACCTAATACTGGTTATTTAAGTTACAGAATTTAATGCATTCCTGTATTATTTGTTCCTATTTTTGGTATAAATATCAAACGATGCAAAAAATTTGATACAATAAGGAACCTAAAATTATTGTTTTAAATAAATGTTCTATTTGTTTACATTGTTGTTTAATGTTTTCAGTTTAAAATTATTGTTTTAAATAAATGTTCCATTTGTTTACATTGTTGTTTATTCTTTTCAGCTTGTCAGTTACAAAACTGAAACTAAATTTATGACAATTTTAATAGAAAAATCGTTTCTGAATCGAAAAATCGATTTTGAATCGAATCGTGACACCAAAAATCAGAATAGAATCGATTCTCCAGACACTGAGAGATTCGCACCCCTAATACATACACATACATGTATATATATATATATATATATATATATATATATATATATATATGTATATATATATATATATATTATATATGTATATATATATAATATATATGGGCAGCACGGTGGCACAACTGGTAGAGCTGCTGCCTCTCAGCGAGAAGGTTGCCGGTTCAAATCCCGGTCCGGGGCCTTTCTGGGTGGAGTTTGCATGTTCTCCCCGTGCATGCGTGGGTTTCCTCCGGGTACTCCGGTTTCCTCCCACAGACCAAAAAACATGCTTGTTAGGCTGATTGGTGACTCTAAATTGACCCTAGGTGTGAGTGTGAGAGTGGATGGTTGTTTGGTGTGAGTGAGACAGGTCCCTCTTGTAAATGAGTCCCCGTGACTCAACGAGGCTAGCCTGTATAAATAAAGGTTGAATGAATGAATGAATGAATGAATGAATATAGTATATTACTGTATATACTACTGTATAAAAGACCCCACCAGACAAAACAAGAAACGTCCTGATAGATTGTCCATATTAGACCTCTTTTTAACAAATGTGCCCCATAAATTCCCTGGGTTGGGTGTTTTTGCAAATTATCTGAGTGACTATTGCATCATCTGAGTTATCGGGACATTAAACTGTCTCGCTCCAAGCCTAGATCTGTCCCATTTTGACTGGCAACATATTCTCCTAACGGATAATATGAATACAGCTTGGAATTACTTTCATAAGTTTAATCTACTTTGTAAATAAATATGCCCCTTTTCACCAGTTCACAATAAAAGGACAAGACAGTCCTGAGTTAGCTGACCTAGATAGGAGAGATCAGCTTTGGGCTATAGCCAGGCATTCTGGCTCAGACACTGATTGGTTGCATTTTTGACAGCAGCGGAAACATTGTACAGCTTCCATCAATGCTACAAAACATAATTACTTCTTATCTCACACCCCCAAAGATCTAAATGATCCTAAAAGAGTCTGGAAAACCCTCCAATCTCTCTCTGGCAGCTTTCATTCTTCTGATCTGCTACCACAACTTTTTGTTAACTCTTCCTGTGTCAAATAAGCACGAGATCCTGAACTGTTTCAACAGACAAGAAAGTTCATGCTCAATCAAAATGTCTGTTTCAACAGACATTTTGTCACTCTTGGTTCCTTGTTTGCTACAGTTATTAATGGAAAATCTGCCACTTCTCCTTTAAGCCAAACATTTGCAAATGAAATATCTCCTGCAAGTCAATCTTCAGTAAACCACACATTTTCATTTTCACTGTTTTAAGTTAGTGAGGTTAATAAATTGTTAAAATGTCTAGATTCTAAACAATTTGCAGGCCCTGATGACCTTCCTCCTTATTTCTTAAGGCTGGCTGCACACATCATTGTAAATTATATGCATCTCACATCTTTAATCTGTCCATAAGCCAAAACTCTGTTCCAAATGCTTGGAAAACAGCTTTTGTACTACCTTTACTGAAGAGAAGAGACCCCACCACGATGAACAATTATCGGCCAATCTCTGAACTCTGTATTTTAGCTAAGGTCCTAGAAAAACTGATAAACTCTCAAATCAAGAAGTATTTGGATTCTTTTAACATCTTACCTCCCCATAAGTCTGGTTTTAGGAAACAACACAGCACAATGACTGCCTCGCTGAAGGTTTTTTAATGATGTTGAATCTTTGCATGCTAAGGATTATTGTGCTGCACTTTATTTAGACCTGTCTAAAACTTTTGCCACTGTGGACTTGGGCTGCAACTAACAGTTATTTTAATAATCCATTAATCTGTCAACTATTTTTTAGATTAATCAATGAATTGGGAAAAAAAACACATGTTTTAATTTCCATCTCTTTATTCCAAAATTGAACATTTGACTGACATAACAAATCACACAAAAAACAGGTTGCTACTCGACTATTCTGTTAGTAAAATATTGAATAATAAAAAATAAAAAAGTTTGTCAAATAGCTTCAATAAAAAAATGTACACAAAAATATATACAAATGTGTGCTTTATACCTGTACAATATGTAGCTACGTCCTTGAAGGAAGAGTGTAACCCGGATTAAAAGTGTGGATCGTTGTATTGAAGCCTTCATCTTCAACCATTGACAGAGGCCTCATGTCAGTGTGGTGTGCATGATGTCTTTCCCATCATGAAGGCTGTCATTGTTTGCTGTTGTTTTCTGGAATGAGAAAGACGGTATAATATGTATTATTCATTCAACCTTTATTTATACAGGCTAGCCTCATTGAGCCACGGGGACTCATTTACAAGAGGGACCTGTCTCACTCACACCCAGGGTCAATTTAGAGTCACCAATCAGCCTAACATGCATGTTTTTGGACTGTGGGAGGAAACCGGAGCACCCGGAGAAAACCCACGCATGCACGGAGAGAACATGCAAACTCCACCCAGAAAGGCCCCCGGACCGGGATTTGAACCGGGGACCTGCTCGCTGAGAGGCAGCAGCTCTACCAGTTGTGCCACCGTACTGCCAAAATCTATATTTTAGCATAATATTATAGCATAATTTACAGCAACTCAAGCAATGCTTTGTTTCACTACAGTGTTAGGTTAAGGCAAAAGTAGCTCAAAGAGCAATTAAACACACACACACACACACACACACACACACACACACACACACACACACACACACACACACACACACACACACACACAATACTGAATTGCACACATTTGAATACGGTATATGTAATAAATTACTTTAATTCCTGTTTAAATGCAATTCATCCTGCCATAATATGCAGTGTCTTCACTCGCTTTGCCGGCAAATTAAAAGTTGAAACTTAATCATTAAATCATTACCATATTTGTGTTAGCTTTATCTATAAAACACATTCAAACAATGCTTATACCAATTAAACTGAAATAAACACACACACACACACATACATAAAATACTTAATTGAACACATTTGAATATATGTAATAAATTACTTTAATTCCTGTTTAAATGCAATTCATCCTGCCATACCTTGCAGGGCAAATTAAAATGTGAAGCTTAATCATTAAATTATTACCATCTTTGTGTTAGATTTATTCATAAATCACATCTAAACACTGATTGTACCAATTAAACTGAAATAAAAAGTAACACACACGTTCTCTTATCACTGTCATTAATCAGCACACAAACAACCAGCAACATCAGGCCAGCTACTGGAGAGACTGACGTTACTTTTTCTCACTTGGAAACAGAACAAATGTAGGATGTTGTAGAAACTTACCTGCCAACACATGACGAGTTGGGAGTGAGACAGTGATGAGCTCCCTTGACTCCCACATGTTTATGTTTATCTTCGTGGTTCTCCCGTGCCATGTCATCACTTTTGCAAAGACGCATGTTGCAGAGTTTTTATCTTTGTGAAGCATGAAATGCTCCCACACGTTTAAGGACTTGGGTCAAACCGTTTTCTCTGCGTTGGTCATGTGTGAAATGTACTTAATTTCCCTTGAAAACACTGCCCTTGCTCTGCTTCCGCCTGCCCACTTGCTCTGTTCATCTCGCAATGCAGTTTTTTTTTTTTACTTTATTCAGTCAGCCAGCATTGACAATGCTCTGCAGGTGAACAAAACGGCTCCGCAACATGGTGAGAGACACATAATCGCGCGACACACCAAATCAATAATGACATTTGTTGCAAACACTTATAATAATCGATTTTTATTGATTTTATTGATTCGTTCTTGCAACCCTACTGTGGACCATGATATCTTATCACACAAAAAACAAGTTGCTACTTGACTATTCTGTTAGTAAAATAAGCTCTCTGAAATTGGTTTTTCAGATCACACTATTGGTTGGTTCTCTAATTATATCCCAGATTACAGGCAATGTGTTCAACATGGTACTTCTTCCAGTTATCTAACTGTTAACAACGGTGTATCACAAGGTTCAGTCTTAAGACCCACCCACTTTTCAATCTACACAAGTACTATAATGTACAAAGTAGGCCAGATCATTCCTGATGTCGTGAGATGACTTCTGTTGTGATTTGGCACTATGTAAATAAATTGAATTGAATTGATGCATCCTTACATTTCTATGCTGACGACATAGTTTATTGTCAAGCTAGAACAGTTGATAATGATTTCCAGATTTTACAGCCTGCTTTTGACATCATCCAGTCAAATTACTGTACACTCAAACTTGTGCTAAATGTTGACAAAACCAAAGGGATGTTATTTTCAAACAGGAAGTCGGTTCCAGGAGTCATTCCATCTACTTTATCTTCGAACGGTGTTCCTATTGAGTTTGTAGATTCTTATAAATACTTGGGTATCTTGGTCAATTTGCATTTCTATTTTAAACCCCATGTCAAAAACTTGGTAAAGAAACTGAAATTAAAACTGGGTTTCTTTTTCAGAAAGAGATCTGTCTAACTCTGAACGCTAGGAAACACCTTGTAACTGTGACTGTCCTTTCTTCCACTAACTATGGTGACATTATTTACATATTATGAATGCTCCTGCAAGCATTTTGCAGATATTGGACGCTATCTATCACGGTGTGCTAAAATTAATAACTGGCTGTAACTATCATACCCATCACTGCACCCTGTGATGATCAGTTAACCAGTGAATACTGGTTAACAGTAGGGCTGGGCGATATCTCAATATTTTTAAAATATCGAGATTTTTTTTTTGCGATACAAGTTAAGACTATCCCAATATAAACTATATAGTTTTATACTTGAAGATCCTGCCGTCTCTCCCAGGCGGCCCACTCCTTCTCCCTCTTCCACACACACAGCTGCACTCCCCATCCCTTCCTGCTTCTACAGTGTGGGCGGGTAGTAGAGGAGACGTTTAGTAAACACAGCAGAGCGTGTTGAAGCTACAGCTAGACGACAGACCCATCTTCTTATTTGAAATGGTTCAGAGTTCATTTAGCCGTGCTGTGTGCCTTTTAGTGGAACAGAAAGAGGAAGTGCAATTAATAAAGCAGCAGTTTATCATATCACTAAAGATACGGTCCTTAGCGGCTAACAAGACGGCTAACGCTTTAGTAGCCGTCTTGTTAGCTGCTAAAGACCGTGTAGCGATATGATAAACTGCTGCTTTATTAATGTTGCACTTCCTCTCTGTGTTCCTCTAAAAGGCACATAGCACTGTAGGGATGGCACCCTCTGTTGGTCAGTCCCCATCCCTACACCTTCTGGTTTCCCTGTCTATGTGTCCAGGTGTTTGCAATTTAGTTTAATTACTGTGTGTGTATACAAGTTGGAGTCCATGTGTTGTTCATTGTCAGGTCATCGTCTGCGTTTCCCCTGGTGTCTTGCCTTTGTCTCCTGTCTCCATGGTTTTCTCCAGTCCCCAGAGTTTGTAAGTAGCTGCCACGACAGCCTGTTTATTTTGTATTCATTAAAGTATTTTATTTATTTCATTCCTTGTTGCCTCTAAGTCCTGCCTGCATGCTGGGTTAATCTCATCAACACGCCAGATCCTGACAGTATGACGCAAGTAAGAAAGAACCCAGCAGACAAGAACTTTCTGTCCAGACTATCTAAGGAGGACCTTCAACTACTCTGTGAAACCACCCAGAGTTTTGTGGAATCGGCCACCTCCTACAACCTGTGGGAAATGTGGGTGGCCACGAAAAACATGCTCAACGAGTATGTTCGCTTACTTGGACTGTTTGATGCACCCGGTATGGAGGGCTTCCTGGACGAGGTGCTGGAGGAGAAGAATTGGTTGGAGCCACTCGTCAATTCCGACACTATCAGTCCCGGTCCTCCACCCACACATCTCCCTGCTGCTAAAATAGAACCAGACTCTCTGTACACAACACCTGTGATCCTTGCAGCTGCAGCCCCTACGGCCGCTCCCACGCCTGCTGCAGTCCCTGTAGCTTCCCCATCTTCTGCATTCTCTGTGCCAACCACACAGTGCAAGGATCCAACCCGGTCCGAACCCATAGACCCAGCTCCAGCCCGTTCATCTACACCCTCACGTTCTGCTTCTCTCTCTCTGCCCGGTCCTGGAGCCGAACCACATCGCCGCCCACGTCGGAGAGGTTGACGACAGAGGGGTTCCAGAGACTCTGTCCCTGAGCCTGCAACCAGCCCAGAACCTGCCTCCGTTACTCCTCAGTCCACGACCGCCAAAGATTTCCTCGCCGCTGACCCGTCTGCTGAGCTCCTTGACGCCGACCCATTTGAGCTCCATGCTCCTGGTCTGTCTACTAAGGTCCTCGCTCCTACACCTTCTGGTTCCCTTTCAGTTGGTCTCTCAGTGCAACATACTTGCTATGGGAATTGCGCCCCCGCACGATTACCTGAAGGAATATACTCACGCCTTTATGGCAGGGGCGTCACCGCCGCGTCAGAGGCCCCGCCCTCTGGGTACTTAAGTGACTTGTGCCCCTCCATCTTCCTCTTTTTACCCTTCACCTCGCTTAAACCTGAACTTTGTGGGACTTCTCTGTTGTCGCATCACTCGACTGAGGTGAGCTCGCTCCCTACACTGAGTGTACAGAGACATTTTCCTGCGTATTGCTGGGCTGGTCCAGCTTTTTTCTACTCACCTTCAAAGTTTTCTTCTTTCCGCAGCTTTTCGCTCAACGGCGCTAACTGTGTCACAACCTCCTGCTAGCCATTAGCAGGTTAACCAGCGAAAGCAAGACGACGGAGAAGACGGCTTCAAATAAAAGAAAACTAGGAACAACTTCGACGCTTCTCATCGGACATGGCTCCCGAGAAGGGAAAACGGAGGACAAGGAGGATGAAAACCAAGACGGCGAGTCCTCGCTCACGCCCATGCCCCAGCGGATGCGGCTACTCCCTCTCGGTGACGGACACCCACAAGGCCTGTCCTGTCTGCCTAAAGATTCTGCACGCGAGGAAAGCGCTGGAATTCCCAGACTCCTGCTCTCACTGCCGTCGAATGTCAGCAGTAGTGAGGAAACAACGTGCTGACGCGTTGGCCAAATCTATGGCTAGGAACGTTGCGCTGAAGGTCGCACGTCGCACTAAAGTGCTCCATCCTGAACCGGAGCCTGACAATGTGGACCTCGAATGCAGCGGCCGAGTCGGAGAGGACAACATGTCGGACTCCTTAGTTGCCGCCGAGGACTCGACACCTGAAGTGTCCGACCAAGACGCCGAATATGGTCACAAAGGGGAAACTGTTGATTCCTCCCAGAACCTGCCGCAAATCTTACCGGAACCGGACCTGTCGGTACCTGCCCTGTTTGACCTGTGCCACAGGGTGGCAGATGCCTTGCAGGTCACGTGGCCAGACCCCACGCCTCGCCAACAGGCTATGAGGCTAGCGGGGAGCTACTTCTACGCGAAACAATCGACGACGTCGCAGAAATTACCAATCTTCCCGGACTTCCTCATGGAGCTCAAACGCTCCTGGGCGGAACCCGGAGCTTCCATCATGCTGCCATTATCCCGACTCCTTGACGTAGTGGAAATGGAGACAGCAGGCCTCGCCAACGCACCCCCAATAGAGGAGACTCTGGCGGCTCACTTGGCCCCCACAGTCACGGGGATGAAACCTACGCTACCCAACAAGGCCTGCTACGCTTCGGAGAAACAACTCGAGAAGTGCTACAAGGCTCAGGGCCTCGCAGCTCATGCAATGAATGCATCGACCATGGTGCAAGCATACCTGGCAGAAAAACTCCAACATATCCAGGTAACAAAAGACAAGCAGGACTCGACGGAAGCCATAGAGGAGGTCCGCCGTGCCTCAGACCTCGTGCTCCGCATGATGGGGACAATAGCCATTTCCCAAGGCAAGGTAATGGCGGAAATAGTTGTCACCCAACGCCATCTTTGGCTAACTCTGTCGGACCTCCCGGAAAACCAGAGGTCCACTTTCCTCCAGCACCCCATCGAGCCGACGGGACTCTTCGGGGGAGCATTAGAACGCATCCAGGCCAGGTTGGAACAAAGACGCAAACAGGCGGAAGCCCTCCGCGAGGGGTTGCCAAGGAAAAGCTTTGCACCTCCAAAGGATGACACGCGTGGCCCACCACGGAAGAGACCCGCTGGTGGCGGCGAAGCCTTTCAATACCGCCCAAGGACCTCGTCAGCGACCCAATGTGGAAAACAGACTCGAACCTGATGTAACAGGACGATCTGACAATTTTACAGGTTTGCCCGCCCACGTGGTATGGGAACCTGACTCCTTGAGTCCAGTCTCCCCTTGTAAAAGACTACGAGGAATGACTGGCATGTGTGCGCGTACCAAACATGACTAGAACTTTGCATGTGTAAACAAAACAAACACTGTTTCAGACATGTACAAAAATAAAAGCACCAAAGCACAGACTGCCCTGGTTCTTGACTCGAGTCCCATTTTTATAAACAAACCATATGGTCAAACTATGAACCACAGCAAGATACACAAGCTCTGCCAAAGACGGCCAGATCTCACGATATCTTCTGTTGGGCCGACCAACCTGCTCAGAGGAATGCAAGAGGGGTCAAAGGTCACCCCTCTGGTGCCAAAACACGACGAGCAGCAATTCAACATGCCCTCCAGGCTTAGCGCGCATGCGCAGGCCTGGAAGGCGTGTTTACCAAATGAGTGGGTCATGACAACGATACGTCATGGACTCAAGTTACAGTTCTCAAAGAGACCGTCCCGCTTCACAGGGGTGCTTCAATCTAAAATTAACCCTTAATGTGCACACGTACTGAGGGAGGAAGTCTCAACAATGCTGCAAAAGGGAGTGATTAGCCTGGTCCCAGGACGCAAGCTACGCTCTGGCCACTATAGCAAATACTTCCAGGTGCCAAAAAAAGATAATTCCCTAAGACCAATTCTGGATCTCAGGACCCTCAACAAGAGGATTAAAACATTTAAGTTCAAGATGCTTACACTACGGCAAGTTCTCCAGTCTGTGAGACCTGGAGACTATGCATGTACAATGGATTTAAAAGATGCCCATTTCCATATAGGTGTATGGAGGAAACACAGGAAGTTCCTCCGCTTTGCCTTCGAAGGTAACGCTTATGAATTCAAAGCTTTACCTTTTGGTTTAAAGACTGCTCCGCGCACATTTACCAAATGTCTGGATGCAGCCCTGACCCCTCTTAGGAATCAAGGACTCAGGGTCATGAATTACCTGGATGACCTGCTGATTCTAGCTGAAAGTAGAAAGCAGGCTCAGTCACACTCCTATAGGGTGATTCTTCACCTGGAGTCTCTTGGGTTTGTCATAAACCTACAAAAAAGCGATTTGACTCCATCGCGGGATACCGTATTTTTGGGAGTACAGATTGACACCGTTCAGTACAGAGCATGGCTCTCGAAGGAACGAGTTTCCTCCATTCGCCGTTGCCTGGACAAATTTAAACTGGACTAACGGGTCCCTGTGAAAACCTGCCAAAGCCTCTTAGGCCTCTTGGCGGCAGCCATTCCCTGTGTGCCACACGCATTACTGAAAATACGGCCCATACAGGTATGGCTAAACCAACGAATACAACCCGACTTACCTAATCAGGCAGAGAAGGTTAGGATAGACCCAGAGTGCCTGGAGGCCTCGGAATCCTGGAGAGACTTGTCCGTTTTCACGGAAGGGGTCTCATTGGGAAGGGTGTCATCTCGTGTGGTCATCACGACGGATGCCTCAAAAACTGGATGGGGGGGCGATCTTTAGAAATCACAACGCCCGCGGCCTTTGGAATGAACAGGAAGCAAGATTGCATATCAACTTCCTGGAATTGTTGGCTGTATTCCTGTCTCTAAAATATTTCTTCAATAAAGGTCTGATTGTTGGACAACACATCCTGGTGAAATCAGATAACAGGACCACAGTGTCCTTCATCAACAGAGAAGGAGGGACACGATCTCTGGCCCTCCTAGGATTGGCACAGAGGATGCTCACATGGTGTGCTCCAAGAATCTTGTCACTTAGGGCGACTCATGTCCCCGGTGAACTAAATTATGGGGCGGACGCCCTGTCAAGAGGACCCTTTTGGCGTCGGAATGGAGCCTGAATCCACAAATTGTGGAGCAGGTCTGGTCATGATTTGGGAAAGCCTCTGTGGACCTGTTTGCCTGCAGAGCTAGCTCACACTGTGACCTCTACTTTTCCTTGAGGGAAGCAGACGCTCCATTGGGTATGGATGCTCTGGCACATGATTGGCCTGCAGGGGTGCTCTACTATGCCTTTCCACCTGTCCCTCTGATCGGGGGGACATTGGAACGGGTACGTCAGGGAGCTCTCTCCTTGATTCTCATAGCCCCAAGGTGGCCACAGAAGATGTGGTTTCCAGAGCTGATTTCAATGCTATCTGGGATACCATGGCAATTGCCTTCTCACAAGGACCTACTGACTCAGGCGCATGGGCAGCTTCTACATCCACGTCCGGAGTTGTGGCAACTTTCAGCCTGGCCTCTGAAGGGATCTGGCTGAGAGCCTAAGGCTTTGGTTGCTTTGTCCCAAAACAAAGAACAAAGTAAAAAGAACTTGTGAGGTTACCCTATGCTTGGCTTGGGTTTCTACCTCTACATCGGTCACCCAATTTCTTGTGACATGGTGGGTCCAATTTTTTCCTCCTGTTTTCTCAGGATGTCCCATTGAGAAAAAGGAGATGTTAAGTTTTCACACTGATGGAGCACGCTTAAGCTGTCTCTAGTTGGTGTATACATATATACGCCTAGTGGAAACATCATGTTGGTGTTTCTTACATTTGGCATTTTTTCCTCTTAGCATGTGCCTTCTGCATTCCCTGCAGACGGTAGCTGAGGGATGCCTGTCCTTTAGGACGGATGTTCTCGCTTGTACTTTGCTGAGCATTTCAAGGGCGTGAATGGATTACGTTCCCATAGCAAGTATGTTACACCGAGAGACCAACTGAAAGGAAACTGAAAGTTATGCACCATAACTCATGTTCCCTGAAGGAAGGGAATGAGGTGCAACATAGCTGGCCCTTTCAATGCTGAAAGCTCGGTGAAATGTAATTTTGGAGAAAGATGGAGGGGCGCAAGCCGCTTAAGTACCCAGAGGGCGGGGCCTCTGGCGCGGCGGTGACGCCCCTGCCATAAAGGCGTGAGTATATTCCTTCAGGTAATCGCGTGGGGGCGCAATTCCCATAGCAAGTATGTTGCACCTCGTTCCCTTCCTTCAGGGAACATGAGTTATGGTGCACAACTTTCAGTTTCCTTGTCTACATGTCCAGGTGTTTGTGATTTAGATTAATTACTGTGTGCATATAAGTCGGCGTTAGTGTGTTGTTCATTGTCGGTTCATCGTCTGCGTTTCCCCTAGTGTCTTGTCCTTGTCTCCTGTCTCCATTGTTTTCTCCAGTCCCTAGATTTTGTAAGTAGCTGCCACGATAGCCTGTTTATTTTGTATTCATAAAAGTATTTTACTTATTTCATTCCTCCTTGCCTCTGAGTGCTGCCTGCATACTGGGTTCTTCTAATCAACACGCCAGATCCTGACAAGCGTCCTCACTGCGTACGCACAAAAAAATCCGGATGTATCAAACCGTGCGTACGCCTGAATCCACGCACATTCCTTTTGTACATCACAATTAACGTGGAACTGAGCGCACGTGAGACACCTCCCCTGACACGCCTTCATTTACATATGTTAAACAGATGCTAATTACTTCCTGCAGGAGCCAAGATGGTGTAGTGGCAGGGCTTTTGACTTGGAACCCGAAGGACGCAGGTTCGCGTCCCGGCCACTACACACCTTGGGGTGTCTATGAGTGCACATCTAATTCTCCAGCTCCCCGGGCACTTTCTATGGCTGCTCACTGCACCACCTGGTAGGTGGTTGGGTTAAATGCAGAGACGAATTTCGTCTGTGTATGGGAAACATACGCAGATGACAGGAAAAGACATTATTATTATTATTATTATGTGTGAAGGACATTGTTTGTTTGATCCCTGCGCGATCAGAAATGATTTCTAGATTCAGGAAAATAATGAATTTAATATAATATGAGTGAGAAAAAAAATCCTATGTAAGAATACATAGTACTGTAATGAAATATGTTTATCACGCAAAGAACGAGTGATTGTGTGTCGGTGTTTGTGTGTGCGCGCGCGCTGCTTTGGTGCGCAACTGGCTCATCCATCCATCCTGAGTGAAAATATTTACTTTGCGCACGAGTTTATTACCATAATTACTGAGAACACAGAGGAACTTAGATGTTTGGTAGAACATAGATCTTTGTTTATTTAATAGCTGATATGAAGAAACGAGTCTCTGCGTCTCAGTGGAGAGTTTTCATAACATGACATGATGTTGGAGAGTCTCCACAAAGGCCGTGCACTGCAGCCTTTGTGCGCAATCTGTTTGTCTGTGAATCTTTTGCTCTCCTACAATTTATAAGGTGTACTTTCACGTGTCATTTTGGAGAAATCTACAATAAACGCCAACTATGAAACACCTCCACTGCCGGCGAGGGTGCGCACGCCCCAAAGCGCGACCATAACTAAGCCTTTAGAATCATATGGATGAGACCATTCCATTGGATATGATCCGGCTTTGTGTGGACTGGACAGTCCCGATCGGTCTGCCAGCTCCCTCTGGAAAGCTCCTGTGGGACAGTTTGATCGCTGCTTCTGTATGCACGCGTGATGCACGGCTCCTGTGTTGCGCCCCAGAGCGCAGCAGTGCCAAACTGAAAAAGCATTATTCCTGAAAACGGCTGATAAGCCATATCATAGATCAGAAAATTATATCTGTTTATAAATAAATGCTCTGCGTGTTACACTATTTATTATATCCTCCAATAAGGCTGAATCCGTTCCTGTTAAATGTATTTTTGGCAAAACTTTGCGCGTCCTTTATTTAACTGCGTTCATGTGGATGTAATAATTGTTAATCATGTGTGTTTGGTGTGAACAATAATTATTTTCACATCATGAACAGTTTCTCAGAATCACCTGTAAGTGTCGCCAATGGAACCAGAACCACAGAAACGTGCGTACGCAAGCCCTGGAGTTGGCGTGGAGCTGGGCACATTTCCACGTTCAGTTCAGTTTTGATACATGTGGAGTTTTGCATGGAAAATGGCGTACGCAAGGTTTTTGTGCGTACGCACCGTTGATACATGAGGCCCCAGGTCATCATTAACTTCATGTAGACTCTCTCACTGGTACATTTTCATCTTTAAATAATTTCTTGGTCTGTTGCCTTCATACATCTGCTCCTACATGTCACTACATGAGTGCAGCTACTGCGTGTGCTCTCAGGACATCATTACATGTAGTTTACCCTCAATACACTGCATTCAGTGCGGACTGAACTAGGCAAAAGGGCCTTCTCCTACTCCGCTCCTGTATTCTGGAACATCGTGGGAAAAAAAACACATTAAAAAAGCATTAAAACAACAACAACAACAACAACAACAACAACAACAACAACAACAACAACCTTCTTGTTGTTTTTTTTAAGCCACTCTCTTATGGTATGGTCACACCAAGCAGCGTTTGGACCTCCAAAACGCTCCTCACGCACGCAAGTGGACGCGCTACCCAGTGTTGTCCAAACTGTAGTGTTGCGGCGGCTTCGTTGCTGTGGCGACGGGGTGTGGGAGGAGCTTACCGGTATACAGAGTGCACTCCGCCAGGCGAGGAGCCTTTTATTTCCGTCTCTGTCGAGCAGACTTGACTGGTCGTGAAGGAATTGTCGCGAACACACAGCTACAATGAGTTTCTCTTCCATAGTCCACGAGCTCGCGAGTCTTTTCTTTTTTTTTTCCGACAAACAATACGTCACATAGTGCGCGCGCACCCTCGTTTCCGCGTCACATAGGGACTCTCCCACTGCCCCCTCTCTTCTGCCCCCCGACTCTCCCTGATTGGTTGACACACCAACCAATCAGGTGGAGTTGAGCGGCGTTTGAAAGTTTGAACCGCGAAATCTTCAACATGTTGAATGCTCGGTTTGGAGGTGGAAGCCGGTTCACGTGCACGAAAAAACGCTCCTCAGCACGCTCAACACGCACGCGACCTGACGCCAGGAGGTGCCTGGAAGTGCGTCCACCATTGACTTTACATGGAAGCTGGAAGCTTTGGAGGTCAAAACGCTGCTTGGTGTGAGCACACCATAAGTGGCTTCAAACAACTGCTAAATCCATGACAAAAACCAACGCAGACATGTTCCTTTTTTTTAGTAATTTTTTATCGCTTTGTAGCTGTTTTTGTTTTGTTTTTTTAAATATCATTTTCTTTCATTTATTTTTCAATTTATATGCTTTTTATGATTGTCTACTGTTGTCATTGTGGTCGGCTGTTGTTATCATTCTTTGCTTAAATCAGATCTCTCTTGTAAATGAGTCCTCAAGGCCCAATGCGATTAACCTGTACAGTGTAAAGGTTGAATGAAATTTTTTATTTTTTTTATTGTTTTGCCCAACTGTAGTTTCCTTACAAGTGTCTGTTGGTGCTGCCAGGCTAGCTCTGTAAATAAGAATCTGTTCTTAGTTTTTATGCCTGGTTAAATAAAGGTGAAATGAAAAAAATAAAATAAGGTACCTGTACTTGGCAAGGGAGTGCATGTGGATTGAGCAACAATCAGAGGCCTTCAAGGTCCAATTACCAGTCAATTACGTCAAACGGGAAAAAACACTTTAAATAGAAGTCTAAGATTTCAGCTTTCTAAAAGTTACAATGTAGCATTTCCTGATTTCCAGTGAGTTTCACTTTATTTCACCCCTTCATGCATGTGACCAAAACATCTCTTGTGAACCAGGCAAACAAAAACCTCAAAGACTCTCCAGTGTGAGGGGCATGTTGTTTAATCTGAATGTCAATCTAGGTTACATAACTGAGCTTCTTCTACAATTTAAAAATCTTGAAACTCCACACAATTTAAATTTGAGTAACTCTCCCAAATTGGAAATGAAATGTCTTCAACTAGGGAAAAAAATGTCCAGTTTTGTTTTTAGATTTGTTTGGATTCGCTTCATGGAGACCACACCTCCATTTTAAATACAGTACCTTACAGCTCAGTGCTAAACACCAGCTTTGTTGCAGACCAGGCCTAGAAGGGTCAGGGCTGTTTTGGTGACAAAAGGAGATGGTGGCAGTGTTGTAATGATACTATTGATCACACCATTCTCCTTGAAAAATTGAACAAATATGGTATTAGAGGACCAGCATTACAGTGGGTATCTAGCTACTTGAAAGATAGGAAACAATTTGTACAAATAAATGATGTAAGATCTGACCTCTGTAATATCACATGTGGAGTTCCCCAAGGCTCTGTACTTGGACCAAAGCTATTTATCTTATATGTGAATGACTTGGTAAATGTGTCAGGACTCCTTAAATGTGTACTTTTTGCTGATGATACTGTGGTGGACCACTAGGGGGCTCTACTCACACCCAGTGGACCGAATGTGTTACAGGATGCTTTTATTGTGAAAGGTCCAGAGGACCGGATGTTGTGTTGGTATATAAGGCGGTGTTGGGTGGTTTTCCCGCCAGTTGAGTAGGAGTTGATTAAAAGTGAAGAACTACATCCCGTCTCCTGTGTCGTCTCTTCACCACCTCCTACACTGGTGACCTACGTGAACTGAATATGACGACATCTGAAGGTCCAGCCAGCTCTCCTCAGCTGTCCGCGGTGGAACCCCCACCGGCGGCCCCGCTCGCTTTTGCGGTGGCCGTTAAAATCCCGGACTTCTGGCTGCACGCACCTCGGTCGTGGTTCGCCCACGTCGAATCACAGTTCGCTCTTCGCGGGATCTCTGCAGACGACACCAAATACCACCATGTGGTCGCTTCACTGGACCCATTGTCCACCCAGCGGGTAATGAGCCTGCTCGAAGACCCTCCTGCACAGGGAAAATACGACGCCCTCAAGGAGCTCCTTCTGCAGCGCTACACGCTCTCAGACGCGGAGCGCGCCGAGAAACTGTTTTCCCTCTCTGATTTGGGCGACGGCACAGCTCTCGAGCTCATGGAAGGCATGTTGTCTTTGAGAGGATCAACAGACTGTGAGTTTCTTTTTCTACACCTCTTCCTCCGCCGGCTTCCGGCTCCAGTGCGCACAGCCCTGGCCAACTCCCCGTTTCTGCAGCAGAAGGATTACCGCTCGCTGGCCCGCGAAGCCGACCGCATCCTGCTGGCTGCGAGGACGTTCGCGGTCCAAGCGGCGGTCCCCGGATCTCCAGCGGCGCCCGAGCTTCAAGCATCGCCCTCAGCGCCGGACGAGCCAGTGGTCGTAGCAGGAGTCGCCCGCAGGCGGTCAGGAGCTGCCTTTTGTTTCTTCCACCAGCGTTTTGGCGCCAAAGCACGACGGTGTGTCCCACCGTGCAGTTTCAAGCCGCAGGGAAACGAGTACGCCAGCGCCCGCTAGCAGTCGCGGCCGTTGGCGACAAGGAAAGGCTGCTTTTCATCGAAGACTCGAGGTCGGGGAGGCGGTTCCTGGTGGACTCCGGCTCGCAGAAGAGCCTCGTTCCCCCGACCGGCTCCGACAGGTTAGCAGAAGGCTGCGGGCCGCAGCTAACCGCGGCTAACGGCTATCCCATCAAGACGTTTGGCGAAAGGTTGGTGACTGTTCGTTTCCATGAACGGGACTTCCAGTGGAACTTTGTGGTAGCTGCTAGCTCAGTCCCTATTTTAGGGGCTGATTTTCTTTGTGCTCACGGGCTCCTGGTTGATTTAGCTAACAGACGTTTGATCGACGCTGTGTCTTTTTCGTCACTGCCTTGTGAGACGCGAGGAGCTGGGCCTTTAATGCATGCTAACTTTTTAGCTTCGGGTAATGTGTTTCAGCGTTTATTGTCTGAATTCCCCTCGCTGACTGTTCCTGATTTTGCAAACACAAACACAAAACATGGGGTCGAACATTATATTCCCACAACGGGCCCCCCGGTGTTCGCACGTGCACGCCGCCTTGATGCTACTAAGCTAGCAATAGCACAGGAAGAGTTTGCTAACATGGAGCGTTTAGGCATCGTGCAACGCTCAAACAGTCCGTGGGCCTCCCCCCTCCACATGGTGCCCAAGGCAGATGGCAAATGGCGACCATGTGGGGATTTCCGCCGCCTTAATAACATCACAGAGAACGATCGTTATCCCATCCCCCACATCCAGGATTTTTCAGTGCACCTGGCTGGGACCTCCATTTTTTCTAAAGTAGATTTATGCCTCTTTTCCACCGCTCGGCTCGGCTCGGGTTGGATCGGCTCAGGTCGGCTCAGTTCGGGTCGGGTCACATCTATGTTCTGTTTCCACAGCTTTTTTGTACCCCTTCTGTGGGCGGGGTCCAGAATCCTACTCGTCTTACCACATGGTGGCAGTAGTGTTCCCTCAAGCTATTTACTACAGTACTAGCCACCACTAGAAGAAGAACACAATAAAGGCTTTGACAGAATGTTGTGAAAGAGATGTCATGCTATAATGAGTACCTCATGAGCTGTAATCTTTAAACCCAATTCATAATCCTACCTTGTTGCCTTCTTTAAACCCATGTATTTTCCAATTTAGTATTTTTACAATAAAGATGTATTAAAGCATATTTTATTATTTAGTTATGCACAAGGTGCTTGATAAAGTTGCAAAACCATATTTATCTGAGCTGCTTCAACCTTCCTGCCCTCCCCGATCTCAGATCAGCTGAGCAGTTGCTGCTGACAGTCCTCAAAACTTTTTAAATCTTATTTAAAAACACACATTATTTATATATATATTATACTATTTATCTTATGATTCTTTAAAGGTCAAATGCAAATGGAAAGTTCTCTTAACTTCCAGTATGGATTTAAACACAATACACACTTCACATTATAAAATAAGTTTAGGAAATTGAATGTTCGAGGACACCACTTAAGAAAATATAACGTTTAATAGGAAAAGTTTGAAGTGACAAACAGAAGTAACAAATTTCCATCTGGTGTCTCACGTCTTCCTCCAGAAGATGACACAGGTTGTTGAATTCTGGCGATTTTCTTCTGTTGACTGTAAAAGAAAAATGTGATTAATTTAGTCCAGAAACTGTTTTTTTTTTTTTTTAAACAACACAGTGTGATCACAACATGTTCATATACTGACTTTATCCTGTTGGAGTTATTTGAAATAAAATTCAATGTTTTATAGACATAAATGTGTCAAGCTACCTCCATTAATTTTCTCCCTTGTACTTTGTATCACATATTATCAATTCTATCAAAAACCACATAGCTGATATTTTTCAAAAAAATCTAGTGTGATCACAACATGTTCATATACTAAATGTATCCTGTTGGAGTTATTTGAAATAAAATTCAATGTTTTATAGACATAAATGTGTCAAGCTACGTCCATTAATTTTCTCCCTTCTACTTTGTATCACATATTATCAATTCTATCAAAAACCACATAGCTGATATTTTTCAAAAAAATCTAGTGTGATCACAACATGTTCATATACAAAATGTATCCTGTTGGAGTTATTTGAAATAAAATTCGAATTTTTATAATTTATTTTCGTTGTGCAAGCACAGTTTTTGGAAGAAGTCAAAGCGAAACTACTTTAAATGCAGCATATTTGACCACTACGTGACAATATTAAAGCGTGGTTAAGCTCAGGAGCCCTCGTACTATAAAGTCAGCTATGAAATATATTTTATATCTGTTCATTGAGCTACATTTAAAGACATAAAGCCGCCCGCGCGCCGCGTGTTGCTCGTGGCGAACCTATTTTTTTTAAATCCTGCAGTTTTGAGCAGTACGTGATTTTATTAAGGACACGTTCAGCTGAAGACCCATCTTTGCTATAAATTTAAAAAATAATAATTGTTTTTACCGTGTTTATCATGTAAAGTCCTGCAGTGATCGCGTCCCTCGCTTCCGTGAAAACTGCTCGAGTCTCCTCCTTCCTACTTCCAGAGCGGGTGAGCTCGCCTCAGTACCCCTCTGAAACCAGCCCGAAAATCTCAGGAAATCTCGCGCGGCTCAGCACGGAATATCCGGTGGAAAGGATGAAAGGGGGTCTCTGCGACGCACATATGACGTAACATCCGACCCGAGCCGACCGGTGGAAAAGGGCCATTAGTACGGGGGTACCACCAGGTTCCTGTGCATGTGGAGGATGTCCCTAAGACCGCTGTTATCACGCCTTTCGGCCTTTTTGAGTTTTTGCGCATGCCTTTTGGTCTTAAAGGTGCAGCACAAACATTTCAGCGGTTGATGGATTCAGTCCTAAGGGGTCTGTCCTTCGTATTTGTGTACCTGGATGACGTCCTGGTGGCTAGCAGCTCGGCTGAGCAGCACTTGTCCCACCTCCGTGAGGTTTTTCAGCGCCTGGCAGCACATGGCCTGATTGTAAATACAGCGAAATGCCAGTTTGGGCTGCCAGTCATTGACTTTTTGGGCCACCGCATTTCTGCAAGTGGTGCCGTCCCGTTACCAAACAAAGTGCAGGCGGTGTCAGATTTCCCACAGCCCCAGTCTGTTAAAGCGCTACAAGAATTTTTGGGAATGGTTAACTTCTATAACCGTTTCCTCCCCAGGGCAGCACAACTGCTGCGTCCGCTCTATGGAGCGCTGAAAAAGAAAAAGCCCAACGACAGCGTGGACTGGACACCAGAACGCCTACAGGCATTTGGTGATGCTAAAGCTGCACTGGCCACTGCTGCCCTTTTGGCCCATCCATCCCCAGCGGCGCAAATAGCTTTAACAACCGACGCATCTGATGTTGCGGTGGGGGCTGTGTTAGAACAGCAGGTTTCCGGGGTTTGGCAGCCGCTTGCATTTTTCAGCCGTACGCTACGGGACAATGAGCTGAAATACAGTGTTTTTGACAGAGAGTTGCTGGCGCTTTACCTGGCCACACGCCATTTCAGGTTTTTCCTGGAGGGCCGCCGGTTCACTGCATATGTTGACCACAAACCCTTGGTGTTTGCGATGTCAAAAATTTCTGACCCCTGGTCTGCTCGCCAGCAACGCCACCTCGCAGCGGTGTCTGAATTTACTACAGACATTCAGCATGTGGCTGGAAAATCCAACGTGGTGGCCGACTGTCTCTCCCGGGTGCTGATCTCTCCCGTATACGTTGGCATCGATTTTTCTGCTATGGCTGCGGACCAACGTAGCGACGCAGAAATACTCGAGCTCCAGTCCGGGCCCACGGGCCTCGAGTTGGAGGAACGGCAGGTGAATGACGGAGGTCCCCTCCTGCTCTGTGATGTTTCTACTGGCAGGCCCCGCCCCCTGGTTCCAGTTTCATGGCGACGCCGCGTTTTTGACTCCTTACATTCCCTTTCTCATCCAGGTGTTAGAGCCTCGGTGAAACTGGTCAGTTCAAAGTTTGTTTGGCCCGGTCTGCGTAAAGCAGTTAAGGAGTGGGCAGCAGCGTGTGTCCCATGCCAGCGCGCTAAGGTTAACAGGCACACCAAAGCACCTTTGGAACCCTTCTCCATCCCAGGTCGGCGGTTTGATCATGTGCACGTAGACCTGGTGGGCCCTCTGCCTCCATCACAAGGTTTTACTCATCTGCTGACTATGATAGACCGGACCACCAGGTGGCCTGAGGTGGTTCCTCTGACGTCCACAACATCTGCAGTGGTGGCCCGGGCATTTTTGTCTACCTGGGTTGCACGTTTCGGCCCCCCTTCAGACATTACATCGGACAGGGGCCCGCAGTTTGTTTCTGAACTTTGGTCTACCATGGCCAAGGGTCTGGGGACTAACGTTCACAGGACCACCGCTTACAACCCCCAAGCTAATGGTTTGTGTGAACGGTTTCACAGGTCATTGAAAGCTGCACTTCGTGCTGCATTGACCGGTGACAACTGGATTGACCGTCTTCCCTGGGTTTTGTTGGGTTTACGTACCGCAACCAAAGAGGACCTGAGCTCTTCCCCGGCTGAACTGGTTTTCGGTCAACCTGTGCGCGTCCCCGGTGAGTTTTTACCTGAGGTACCCTCACCACAGTTTGCTCCACCGTTGCTCCATTTTTCACCTCAGGAGGCCCCTTTTCGTGTCCCTGGCCCGGTACATCATTGTTTACCGCAGTCATTTGTCCCTAAGAGTCTGGAGTCCTCTAAATTTGTTTTTGTCAAACACAATGCACACAGGACACCACTACAGCCTTTGTATGATGGACCGTTTCGGGTTCTTCAACCAGGTCCAAAACATTTCCTTTTAGATTTAGGGGGTCGTACTGAGACTGTCTGTATCGATAGGCTTAAACCAGCTCATGTTGTGTCAGATGATCAGGTTGTTACGGCCCAGGCTCCTCGCAGGGGCAGACCTCCATCCACATTGTTAACGGACTGCTGTCCCCCTGCCAGAGACTCTCAACGTCCATTGGAGCCCGAATCTTCTGCAGGCCCTCCTCGGAGCCCTCCGCTTCATCAGACTGGTTCTGCAGGGCCCAGGTTCAGCCGTTCTGGTCGTTTAATCAAACCTAAAATGCGGGACTAGTGATGGACCTTACTGGGTGTTCTGGGGGGGCGTGTGTGGTGGACCACTAGGGGGCTCTACTCACACCCAGTGGACCGAATGTGTTACAGGATGCTTTTATTGTGAAAGGTCCAGAGGACCGGATGTTGTGTTGGTATATAAGGCGGTGTTGGGTGGTTTTCCCGCCAGTTGAGTAGGAGTTGATTAAAAGTGAAGAACTACATCCCGTCTCCTGTGTCGTCTCTTCACCACCTCCTACAATACCACTTTTTTCTGTTTAGGTGAAGATATAGAACAAATGTTGGAATTGATAAAGACAGAATTTGTCAAGATACAAACTTGGTTTAAAATAAATAAATTATCATTAAATCTAGAAAAAACTAATTACATGATATTCAGTAATAAAAAGAAAACTGTTGATGTTCCACTCAAAATTGAGGGTGTTGAGATTTGTAGAGTGAATGAGGTGAAGTTTTTGGGTGTTATCATTGATGACAAACTGACATGGAAACAACACATAAATTCTGTAAGAATAAAAATAGCTAAATCGATTGCAGTACTGTACAAAGTCAGAGACCTATTGAATGATAAAGCTCTGTATTTGTTGTATAACACAATCATTGTTCCACACTTAATCTATTGTATTGATGTTTGGGGGAAAGCGTGTAAAACAATCACAAAGCCTATTTTTGTATTACAGAAAAGAGCTGTAAGAATTATCACTAGAAAACATTACCGTCATCCATCAAGTACATTATTTTATCAACTGAAGTTATTGAAGTTCCATGATTTGGTAGACTATAATATTTTATCAGTTATGTATAGGGCTCAAAATAATGCATTACCTTTAAATATCCAAATGCATTTTGTTAAAAGACAAAGTTGTTATAATCTTAAGGGGACAGAGATGTTTGTAAAACCACAATTCAGAACTAGTTTGAAGGGACGTTCTACCTCAATCCAGGGAATTAGATTATGGAATGGCTTGGAGAATGTAGTTAAAAATGCCAAGTCAATGTTTACATTTAAGAAAATGATCAAAACGAATGTGTTAAAAATATATATATGAAATAGCGTAATGTGTATTGTATTAGTTAGAAAATTAGAAAGAGTTAGTCATTTTGTACTGTTGGTTGAAGATTATTATTGTTTAATCTGATTGTTGGAAAAAAGGGGCAGATATAATAAGATTTATTCTTCTTTCTGCTACCTTTCATTTTTTTATATTTTGTACATTATCATTTATGGGATTGTCTTGTACTGTTTCTTTTGTAAAAAAAAAAAGAACAAATTCAATAAACATAATGTAACGACGTAGAAATACTTTGTTACTGTTCTTAAAGCTGCACTATGTAACTTTGTAATGCAGTCTGTAACTTTTCTAACAATATATTTTTAACATATTTCTTCACACTGTCACTATCTACTGACAGACTGGTGTTAGACAAAGTAATCTCTGAAAAAAACTATAGTCCCCTTGCTTCTCTATCAGCATTTATAAAAACACTAAAAACACAGAGTGACCCGGACAATGACCAGCCAATAAAAACAGAGTTGTTTGTCACGCCCCAACCCACGCCCCCGCCTGTCCCAGCCTCAGCGCCGCGCACGTTCTCATTCAAAGGATTGCAAAGCGATGCAGGACTGTTTTGTATGTGACACAAATGTATTAAATATCCCTTCTTCATCCCAGAGCTGGACTTTTATTTTGTTTTTTTGCCAAAAGTCAAGTGATCGCTTCATCCTTCACTGACAGGAATGAGGAAATGGATTTGTCACGACTCAGGAGCGAATTAAATCATGTCCAAAGTGGCTGGTGAAGCTCTGCTGATTTCTGCTGGTTTTTGTGTTGTTGGACAAGTGCTCCATGGTTTTATTATATTTTTAAAACGTTTTATTAACATATAATCACAGAATATTGAAGCGCTCCGAGCGGACATTCAGCAGGGGGCGGAGCTGCAGAACTCAAGTTCAACAGAGAACGGACTGTGGCTCCTCCTTATAGTCATGGGCGGCCGTGGCATAGTGGTAATGGCAGTCGTCTCCTGATCGGAAAGTTGGCGGTTCGACTCCCGGGACCCACACCATGTGTCGTTGTGTCCTTGGGCAAGACACTTAACCCTGAGTTGCTCCCGGTAGGACTGGAAAGCACCTTGCATGGTAGTCTGCCGCCACCGGTTTATGAATGTGTGTAGCATTCAATATATGTGTAGCACTTTGAGATTTTCAGTAATGAAAAGTGCGTTATAAATTGAATTAATTATTATTATTATATATGGCTCTGAGGGGGAGGGAGCAGAATGCTTTTACCTGATGAAATTTTTTCTAAGTCCCAGCGTTCTCCAGAAATTACATAGTGAACCTTTAAGAAGAATTTACTTTACTTCGTTATTTCCACTTCTTGCGACTTTCACTTTTACTTCACTACAGTTCCTCAATAAAATGTGTACTTTTACTTCAATACATTTCCCTTAACCACCTTAGTTACTAGTTATTACAATATAAAATTAGAAGAAATCTGAGTGGGCAATGTCTGTTTGTTCTCGCAGTCTGTCACTTCATGTGGCCACTTCTCTCTCCCTCACTGACACTAGCTATGTTTACATGGGCAAAATTCTGTGACCGGATTGAAATGTGTTCTGATTGCATAATTAGATAGTACCGTTTACATGGGCACAATCCGTTGGTAAATGGTAAATGGAGCTTATTTATATAGCGCTTTCCAGCCCCCTATGAGGGGCCCCAAAGCACTTTACAATACCAACCATCCACCCATTCATACACACATTCATACACCGGTAGCGGCAGACTGCCATGCAAGGCGCCATCCAGTCCTACCGGGAGCAATTCGGGGTTAAGTGTCTTGCCCAGGGACACAACGACACATGGTGTGGGGAACCGGGATTCGAACCTCCAACCTTCCTATCGGGGGACGACTGCCATTACCACTACGTCACGACCGTTCATGACGAGCGTTTACATGCAGCAGGCTTTTATTCTGATCAGAAGTTCTGACATGCGCAGAGTGGTACACTCCCCTTAAAAAAAACAGAAGAGGAAGTTACTTTTGTGAAAACCACAGAAGAAGAAGTTACTTCCGGGACAAAAGTAAACAGTCGCGCCAAAAATGGACCCGCGCCAGACTGTAATTACGGCGACGAAGTTGTTACTGCACTTCCTGATTGAGCTACAGGCAAGCAACGCATGCTTTTAGTCTTTTTTATTCGTAGTATGAGAGCGCTGGAAAAGGAAACACGTAGGGGAGGGGTGCGTAGCGCACATGCGCAGTCAGGACAGTTTCCACGGTCCGATAAAAGGAACATATCAAGTGTTTACATGTACACCGATCGGGTTACAGATCGGTGTAAACCACCTGTTTCGTTCGGATCACAAATTAGGTCGGATCACGCCGAATACACAAAAAATAACCCGAACGGGGCGTTTACATGACACACTTTTGTTTTGATTGGCCGTTTGATCCGATTACTTATGTCTATGTAAACATAGCTACTCTCAATCATAAACCCAGCCCCCCACAACCACCACCACCACTACCACTTGTGTGAAAACTGCAGCTCCCGCTGTGAACAAGCTGGATGCATATGCAGATATCAATCGTTACAATACAGCTTCGTTGACTCACAGTGGAGACACATTCCTGATAGGTGTGAAAATGACTGTAGCTGCTAAAAAGGAAACGTTTGGTGTTCTCCGGGACATGAATTGCTTCAAGAGCATAGGAACTATTATTATATTATCCTATAATATATCCTATATTATTAATTAGTCAGAAAGAAATAAGCCATAACCAAACAGAACCTAGCTCAGTAAACAAGCCAACTACACAACAATGTGGGCTTTTTTAACAGCTTTGTTAATAAAGGGTATTAAAGGTTGAATTAATATACCTCAATACTTTTAAAGAGCAATCTTTCATTGTTCAGTTCAAACTTTCCAAGTTGTTGTCACTGGATATTGCTCCCATTTACTTTTACTTAATACTCTTACTTTAAGTACATTTTATAAGAGAAATTTACTTTTGATACTTAAGTACATTACATGTCCGATACTTTAGGACTTTTACTTAAGTAATCATTTCAAAGGAGACTTTAACTTTTACCAAAGTAATTTTATGGTAAGATACCTTCACAGAAGTATAATTTTGAGGTACTTTATACAACACTGGATAGTGGTTATAATGCTTTGGCCAACTGGTGTGTTTTCATATTTGAAAAAGTACAAGTTAAGTTAGCCGATTTCCCCCTCGTGTTAATGTTCAGGATAAAGTTTGCATCAGGTTTACTGGCTGTATTTATTCTGCAATAAAATTTAGGTTGTCATCATAAAACCTGATGAGGTATCTTTAAGTAAGTAGTAATATCAGAAAACCCAACCTGGATCTGTGACATTAGTCCGAACAGTAAATGAGCTCATTACTAGAATCTGAAACATTTTGTAAGCACATTGGTTCCAACAAGAACAAGAAAAAAGCCAGACATAGACTTACCATGGTCTTAGGAATAACCTCTCTGGTATTTTGGCAGCATACCACCATTGCCTGATCCTCTGATTTATCGGTATATAGCATGACTGGCTGTGTCTCATTTTTTGAAGTGTCCTGATAAATCAGGATTTTGAATGTGCAGTCTAAAATTAAAACACAAGGCATGCTGTAAGATAATGATGAACAACACATGTGGCAAACACAATCAGTAACAGAACTGAAGAAAGCCTTTAGTACACTAATCAGTCTGCTGTGAAGCTTCATCTAATATCTGGGAATAGGTCAGTAAGACCATTGTACGTATTGATTCAGACTAAAAAAAGCTGCCAACATGCACCATTTTATTTTTTTGACTAATAAATATTGAATTAATTTTCATTTTCTTGGTTAATTCAATGTTTTAAAGTTTTTTTTTTTTACAGTTTCCATTCACCTTTTTTATTTGTCAATTCTAAATAACAATCAACAAATCAGTGCAGCTTCAAGAAAACCTGGTTTAGACACGTTGACTTTCTGTGGTTTGGTTAATTTATAATCTTTTAACGCTCATCATCCATCCATCCATCGTCTTTACCCACTTCTTCCTTTTCGGGTCACGGTGGTCACTGGTGCCCATATCCAGCAGTCATTGTGCAAGAGGTGGGGGACACCCTGGACAGGTCTCCAGTCCATCACAGGGACACATGGAGACAAACAACCACTAACTCTCACTCACATCTAGGGACAATTTAGAGTTACCAATCAGTCTAATGTTTTTGGTCTGTGGGAGGAAACCGGAGTACCCAGAGAAAGCCCACACAGCACGGAGAGAACATACAAGCTCCACCCAGAAAGGCCCCCCGGCAGGGATTTAAACTGGCAACCTGCACGCTGAGAGGCAACAGATGTAACAACTATGCCACCGTGCTGCCCCCAATGCTCATCATTTAATACTTTTTTTTTTTTAAAGCTAGCACTGATGTCATAGTAGAAATGTACCAATTTGCTGACTAGTGACAAAAATTGGCTGAATCCACTGTTTTGTTGGTGTGTGTTAAAATGTTGTTTTTGATATTGCTCCTCCACCACCTGACTGTTGAATGTCAGGCTGCTGAAAAGTGATACTGGTACACTGGTAGTTTTGATTAGAAGTATTTATGGTCACGCACAGAATCAATATCCAATACTGGTATTGGTGCGTACTTGATTATTTAAATGGTCTATAGCTGACCTATGGTTGTTGTAGATTCTCAATTATTCAGGAACTGACTGAACCTTTAAAAAAACTGCCCTTAAATTGAGTGCAACCTATATTAGGGCCAAAAATGCTTATTTGAATAATAATAATAAAGTTTTCTGTGGGTTCACTTTTAATTCTGAAATGTTTGAGTTGAAAATTTACAGTTCGTAAGAATACCTGACAGCTAACCTAGCAATTAGCTTTGAGATTTGGATTGGCAGACTGGGGTGGTGGTTCCCCTATTCAAAAAGGGGGGCCGTAGGGTGTGTTCCAACTATAGGGGGATCACACTCTTAAGCCTCCCTGGTAAGGTCTATTCAGGGGTTCTGGAGAGGAGGGTCCGTCGGATAGTCGAACCTCGGATTCAGGAGGAGCAGTGTGGTTTTCGTCCTGGTCGTGGAACACTGGACCAGCTCTACACCCTCAACAGGGTCCTGGAGGGTGCGTGGGAGTTTGCCCAACCAGTTTACATGTGCTTTGTGGACTTGGAGAAGGCATTCGACCGCGTCCCTCGGGGGGTTCTGTGGGGGGTACTCCGGGAGTATGGGGTACCAGGCCCATTGATATGGGCTGTTAGGTCCCTGTACGACCGGTGTCAGAGCTTGGTCCGCATTGCCGGCAGTAAGTCAGGCTCGTTTCCGGTGAGAGTTGGACTCCGCCAAGGTTGCCCTTTGTCACCGATTCTGTTCATAACTTTTATGGACAGAATTTCTAGGCGCAGCCAAGGTGTTGAGAGGATCCGTTTTGGTGACCTTAGAATCGCTTCTCTGTTTTTTGCAGATGATGTGGTCCTACTGGCTTCATCAGTTCGTGATTTACAACTTTCACTGGAGCGGTTTGCAGCCGAGTGTGATGCGGCCGGGATGAGGATCAGTTCCTCCAAATCCGAGGCCATGGTCTTGAGCCGGAAAAGGGTAGCATGCCCTCTCCGGGTCGGGGAGGAGGTCCTGCCCCAAGTGGAGGAGTTTAAGTATCTCGGGATCTTGTTCACGAATGAGGGAAAACTGGAGCGTGAGATCGATAGGCGGATAGGTGCAGCGTCCGCAGTGAAGCGGGCGCTGTACCGGTCTGTCGTGGTGAAGAGAGAGCTGAGTCAAAAGGCAAAGCTCTCAATTTACCGATCGATCTACGTTCCCACCCTCATCTATGGTCATGAGCTTTGGGTTGTGACCGAAAGAACAAGATCTCGGATACAAGCGGCTGAAATGAGTTTTCTCCGCAGGGTGTCTGGACTCTCCCTTAGAGATAGGGTGAGAAGCTCAGTCATCCGGGAGGGACTCGGAGTAGAGCCGCTGCTTCTCCACATCGAGAGGAGCCAGTTGAGGTGGCTCGGGCATCTGGTTAGGATGCCTCCTGGAGGGACTATGTTTCTCGGCTGGCCTGGGAACGCCTTGGGATTCCCCCAGAGGAGCTGCTCCAAGTGGCTGGGGAGAGGGAAGTCTGGGCCTCCCTACTTAGGCTGCTACCCCCGCGACCCGACCCCGGATAAGCGGAAGAAAATGGATGGATGGATGGA